>CAUYQG010160751.1:0-23626 GCA_963574415.1 Tarsius wallacei | reverse complement strand
CACTGCACTCCAGTCTGGGCGACAGAGTGAGACTCCAACTCAAAAAAAAAATAAAAAATAAAAAAAATAAAAAAAAAAAATGATACGGCCGGGCTTGGTGGCTCAGCCTGTAATCCTGCGCCTTGGGAGGCTGAGGTGAGTGGATCGCCTGAGCCCGCGGGTTCGAGACCCGCCCGGGCAACTTGGTGAGACCTCGTCTCTACAATAAATAGAAAACTTAAGCGGGCGTGGTAGCGCGCGCCTGTAGTTCCAGCTACTTGAAAGGCTGAGGCGGAAGGATCGCCAGAGCCCAGCAGGTCGAAGCTGCAGTGGCCGGGAGAGTGCCACTGCACTCCAGTCTGGGCGACAGAGTGAGACTCCAACCCCCCCCAAAAAAGATACGATTATAGAATGGCAAATGTCCTGCTCTGTGATCCTACTAGAAAACAAAGGGAAACTCAGTACTTTTTTCCACATTTCAGTATTGCAACCTGGTGCAGGGGTGTGAGGAAATAAGAAAGAAATCAGCATAATACAACTCCCATGTCACAATGATCTGTGTCCTATATAATGCTATGTTCTGACAACCTGCTGCTGTGGGCACAGGGGCAGGAGCTTGGCATGACCTGTAACGTCTCTGGGACTGAGATGTAAGAACGCATTGATACCGGAATATGATTTGTCTTTTATCCGCACTTGACGCTTCTTTTATAAAACTTCTCTAGTCTCACTTCACACTCAGGCACTATATATCGCTTCCAGCTAGAGAGAGAGAGGCCATGGCTACACACAGAAAGCTCACTTCCGTCTGGTTCATTCAAAGACCATTAGCATTTGGAGTTGGTGGTAACTAGGCAGGAGCTGGACTGAAGTTAAACTTCGCACTGCCTACAAACAAAGAGGTTGTTTAAATCGATTAATACCTTATGAAAGCTGACAGTGGGGAATACTTAGGATGTTTAAGAGAGCAAACTGTTTTCAAGTACTCATTTGCATTCAAACTGTGCGCACTAATTATGGAGAATTTTTGTCTCTCCTTGCCTTTATAATGCCTCTTCACAGTGGAATCATTTTCAACAAAGCAATACATTTTACTGTTAAGAATAAGTCTCCAGGGATGCTTTGAGGCTCAAATATCTGAAGTGTGCTTTGGTCACATCAATATGTTTTCTCACTCTGGAAAGCAACTAAACATCTTTACTAAACTCCTTTCAAAAGCTTTTGTATCTAAAGTGGCATATTTTATGATCTTTTAGATTGTTAAAAAGAGAGGCTAGTGTCTCTACCCTTCACTACTCCTGGATAGATAACACAAAAACTCTCAGATCAGGGCCATTTGCCAGAGACGGCAAGGAGCTGCACTGGTTGCTCCCTTAAAGGTGGGAGTTCAGAACATGGCCATGACTCACTCTCAGATATCTCAGCCAAGCACAGGCCAGCACAAAGCTGGGTCACCCAAACTGCTGGAGACCAACCAAAAGAAAATCACTTGTGCAGTCCAAGGCAGTGCTGACCAGGGAGGTGAGCGTGCCTCAGGGAACGGGGGTCAAAGTTGTCAAAGATGAGGAATCCCCCAAAGAGCACACACTGGCCAGTACGCCGGGACGTTGCTTGGCTCCATGGAATTCAAGTCACCCACGTGAACTGGTCTCCACAGTCAATTCTCCATCAGAAAAGAAAACTAGGCTGGGCGAGGTGGCCTGTAATCCCAACCCTTTGGAAGGCCAAGGTGGGAGGATCCCTTGAGGCCAGGAGTTCAAGACCAGCCTGGGCAACATAACAAGACCCTGTCTCTACAAAAATGAAAATAAATAAATAAATAAATAAGTAACATTTAATAGCCTGTAGT
Source organism: Tarsius wallacei (assembly GCA_963574415.1). Lineage (NCBI taxonomy): Eukaryota > Metazoa > Chordata > Mammalia > Primates > Tarsiidae > Tarsius > Tarsius wallacei. The sequence continues at coordinate 21,798 of CAUYQG010160751.1, read as the reverse complement.
GGTGGTGCATGCCTGTAGTCCCAGCTATTCGCGAGGCTGACGTGGGCAGATCACTTGAGACCAGGAGTTCAAGGCTGCAGTGAGCTATGATCGCACCACCGCACTCCAGCCCGGGCAACGGAGCAAGACCTTGTCTCTCAAAAAGATCTAAAAAATAATGTAAAAAAACAAAGCTAATGCTCAGCATTGCAGCGGTGACAAGACTTTTAAGAAACATGCTGCAGTCAAGAGAGCTCTGAAGTTAAATTGGGTTTAACTGGGTTTAAATCTACCTCTATCCCTTACAGCTCTTTGACTTGCCAAAGTATAATTTCTCCAAGCCTCGGTTGTCTTATGTGAGGAAAATTAATTATAATATCTTCCCTGCAAAGTGACTGTAAAAACCAGAGATCGTGAGTTCACGTCTCCCTAAAGAGCCAGTGTGCCGGGCCACTTGTCCACACTGCCCTCTCCCAGCATATTGACTTTCAGCCACAATAGCGGGTGCAAAAGTCAACACTGTGCGGAGCTGCTTACCTGCCAGGCAGAGAGAAGAGGTCCTGCTGCCTCTCGCCACACTGCCTGGGCTCTGGAGGGCATAAACAACATACTTGTCTTCTCTGGCCTCCTGTCCACGGCTCCCTACTGCCCATGCCTCTCTGTGAGCCGTGTTTCTTCAGACAAGACCAATACAATGCGCAAGTGTCCATTTCTTATTTATGATCTCATTCCAATCCTGCCTTCCTGAGACTACACTGCAGTCACCTTGGCGTGTAGGATGTGTTTACAGAAAGCCCTGAGTGACATCTGTGGATCTCATCTGTTATGAGTGAGGTTTACCAGTTTAATATTCAGGGAGAAGGTCCCATAGCAAATGAAGGGTTGGGTCTTAATTCTGTCAGTTCCCGTCTGGGTGATCCTGAACGATTTATTCAGCCTGTCCATGCCTCAGCTTGCTCGTGTGCAAAATAGGTACAATTCCTATACCTTGAAAAGCTATTGGGAGGATACCATAAAGTCAAGAACATGGTGCGTGTGTGTGTGTGTATGCGTGTGTGTGTGTGTGTGTGTGTGTTTTAAAATCAGAGCTTGTGACAGGTGATGATATGTGCTCAACAAATTTTGATGTCTTTCCCAAAGTTTTTCTGGGCACTAGAAGTCATCCTTATATTCTGATAACATCTGGAAATTTTCCTGGACAGTCTTTAAAAGAGGAAAGTGCTATTAAGTTTCTCCCTTTTTTCCTTCTTTGGGGAAGGGAAATGTGTTAATTAGTTAAAGTAATGCTATTTAATAGTCTGCTTCAGACTTAGTTTTTGGGGGGTTTTGTTTTATTTTTTGTCTTATTCCCAAATGAGTAAAATGCAATAAAGAAAAAATAAATGGCTGACTATAAAGACATAGAAGTCAATAGACATTTCCAAACTATCAGGAAAATATCAGATAATATGGAAGCAATTTCTGACAAATATAAGAAACTCATGAAAATGTTAATAGATCTATATTTCCCCCTAGAGTTACAGAAATCCTCTACATGTGCATGCCCTGAACAGACAGTACTTTAAAAATGTCCTCATTTTCCTGAAAGGGAAGGTCAAGGGGAAAAAAAAATCAGCATTTCACATACTCTAAACATTCAAAATTATTTTTCTCCCTCTCCCTTCATTTACCTTTTCAGTCTTAGGCTATTTTTCTCACCCTCTGGCAACATTCAAAGGACTATTTCTTTTTTTTTTTTTTAAGGGTCTTTAATAGCTAAAACAAATGAGATAAGTCCGCTTTTCTCTAGAATGAGTTTTAAAACTTGAGTTAGATCTCGCTGGGGGAATAGAGCTTTCTTTATACAAAGCTTATTTAGAAACAAATGAGGCAATCCTGGGTAATAAATGGGCTTTAATTCACTTATTACACTAAAGGAATGTGAAAATGAGATTGCTAAATTGCTGCAGTGGTCTTTGAGGAATCTGGGAGAATATGAGACGTGTCAACAGTCTAGAAAGACGCAAATATCCTCTCGTATTCTCGGAAGGGTAGAATGACACACACGCAACTTCCAGGACCTTTCACCTTAAGAGACCTACCAGCTCAGGAAATTCGGGGATAAATGTGCATGCATGAAGGGGAAATGTACACATGGCACATATATCTGAGGCTAAGGTGAACTCTTTTCTGAGGATCAAAAATCAACCTCCACCTGGTTTCACATGAATTTCCGCTTCTTGCCTAGTTCCCTTGTCTCTGTAAATGAGCATTAACAACCACAGAATCACACCGAAGAAAAACGAGTGTGTCACTTTGTCAGGCTCCACAAAAGAGTGGCACACTCTGTGGACAGGAGTAGCCCAGGAATCAATCAGCAGGACATACACACAGATGTGTATTTATCTATATAAAGCCCACATCAGCTGTGTGCAGGGCAGCAAGGGTCTGGTTCTTCAATATCAATAACATCTTCCAAAGAGAGATTTTCTTTTCACACACTTACAGTTGGAAGTCTCTAATCAGCTTTGTTTTAAATCCACCCATTCAGAGATTATGCTTGTGGGCCTATTTTCAATTACACTGCTAATCTTGGGAGAAGGCCAGACAGGATTAAAATCCTTCCTAGTCTCCAAAAGAGTCCCCAGTGATAGCAAAGGGTAAGTCTGGATAGGAGTGGGGATGGGGTGGGGGGAAAAACGGACAGCTACACAAATCCTCACTCCATCTAGAAGATAAGTTTCAAGGTTATTTTCAGAATGTTTTCTGTCATCAGGCTCTGTCATTACTTTGGCTACAAGTTCATTTAACTATGTTCGTAAACAGGACAACATAACCATGGCCACGAAGGGGCAAAGCTGTTTTTCTTATAACCTCCTCCAATGCTTACCACAGGACTAGGTACCCGAGACCACTGACTGGGCTGCATACTTGGGTCACACCTAGGCGGGTGACGAGACATGAAGAAAATCAGTTGTTCCTCTGCACTTCAGTTTTTCTTCATGTATAAATGAGATAGTACATGAGAAAACACATCGTAAACTATAAAATTCCATTGAAATTAAAAGCTTTACTCACGCTACCTTCTATGATACCCTGGTCTTATTCTAATAAGCTATGGTTCAAATATCGTTATAGTAACAGCCTGGTTACTGCCCATATTATTCAGTCCTTATTATCACTTTCCAAATGATAAGGATCTAAAATGATATGCAAAACAGATGTGATCTGGGGTGGGGAGACTTGGGAGGGTTTTGAATTACAAACATCAAAAGCTAGCTTGACAAGTTTGACATCATCCGATGCCCATTTACTCATCAGACATTTACTGAGCACCTACGAAGTATCAGGTACATCCAAAACCCTTAACATATTGTATATCATTTCATCCTCATGAGGATGAGGTAAGGATTATTATCACTCTTTTTTTTTCCTTTTTTTGACTTGGAGTTTCACTCCATCGTTCAGGCTGGAGTACTGTGGCACAGTCACAACTGCCACAGCCTCAACCTGCTGGGCTCAGGCAGTCCTTCCACTCAGCCTTCCAAGTAGCTGAAATTTGGTGTGTCACCACGCCTGGCTACTTTGGGTTTTTGTTTTTTGTTTTTTGTTTTGTTGTGGTAGATATGAGGTCTCACCAAGTTGCCCAGGCTGGTCTCGAACCCTGGGCTCAAGCAATCCTCTTGCCTCCACTTCCCGAAGTACCGGAACTACAAGCACGAGCCACTGCGACCAGCTTATCATCACCCTATTTTTTAAAAAAGATCCCTGAGGTTTATAGGTGATCAGTAACACAGCGAGTTAGTGCTAGAGCCAGGACTAGATTCTGGGAAGTCTGACCTGTCACTCAACCTGAATTCCACCCTATCCTGCCACAACAGACACTGGCTTTGCATCTGAGAGTCTGGGATAAACCCACACCTCTTAGATCATGGGACTACTCTTCTGAGTAGACTATAAGGCCTATTTTCACATCTCCCAGAGCTTAGATGGGACCCCCAAAAGTCTAACTGCTCAGTGACGTTTAATAATTATCTATGAAACATTCCAACCTCTCAAAATAAGCAGATTACTAAGAGCTCTACGAGAAACACAGTACAGAAGTAGCATACAAATGTACCTACCAGGCATTATGTATAAAGATCTTTAGGCCAGGCTCGGTGGCTCAGCCTGTAATCCCATGCTTTGGGAGGCCGAGGTGAGTGAATTGCCTGAGCCCGCGGGTTCGTGACCCGCCTGGGCAACTTGGTGAGACCTCATCTCTACAATAAATCAAAAAATTAGCCGGGTGTGGTAAAGCGTGCCTGTAGTTCCAGCTACTCGGAAGGCCGAGGCGGAAGGATCGCCGGAGTCCAGCAGGTCGAGGCTGTGGGGGCCGGGAGCGGCCGCTGCACTCCAGTCTGGGCGACGGAGTGAGACTCCAACTCAAAATAAATAAATAAATAATAAAGTTCTTTAAACAAAAGCATTCCAAGTTGAAAATGTGCTGTAGTCAATCAGGTTTCAAGCAGAGGCTCCTAATGAAAGATCCTCCCTAGCGAATGGCTTAATCTGACAGCCATACAGAATTTATCAGTTATGTGGCAGGAAAGAGACCTCTGGAGAAAGTGAGCAGGTCAAGCTGGAGTTAGAAGTGGCCAAGGAGAAAACCGGGCATAGCGGCACGCACTACCTAGGCTACTCCCAGCTACTCGGAAGGATGAGGCAGAAGGATCACTTAAGGGCAGGAGTTGGAGGAGGCAGTGCGCTGTGCCTGTGAATAGCCATTGTATTTGCACTCCGGTCTAGGCAACGTAACTAGACCCCAGTCTCTAAAAAGAGAAAGAGACACAGAGACTAGAGAGAGAGAGGGTGCCAAGGAGATGATGCTGGGTGAGTCCGTTTCTGTTCTTCACCTTCCAGGGAGCACACCAGCAATGTGATAGCAGGAATGTTGGGAGTAGGAATAAAGCGACAAAACTGAGTTATTTAATGTGTTATGACTTGAACAGATTAAAGTTCATATTTAGTCATATTCAGTTATCTTTCTCGAGTGGGAAAGGAAAGAACAGAAACAAAGCTGACTTTGAGCCAAGAACCACTGTACCTGAGCCTGGGATAAGCCCCAGGGAGTCCCCTTGCACCCACCAGAGGTCACTCATGAAGTTACCATCATGTATAGCTTGACAAAAAAAAGAGAGAGAGAGAATTAGAGGTTCTGCTCCAAACTAGTTGGGTTTGAGTGTGGTCTGTGTATTGCTTGCATTGAAATCATCTGGGGGTGAGGGAGCTGTGAAAATGCAGATTTCTGAGACCCTCCCCAGCTCTTCCAAACCAGAATCCCTAGGGCAAGAAGTCAAGTAACAACAAGTGTCTTTCACAAATGTCCCACGACATTAATTAGTGCAATAATCCCAAGGCAGGCAAGGTGGTTAAGGCATTTACCAGTACTTCTGAGATTGCAAGGGAAGCTGTCTAAAAGGTCGCAATTTTCAAAGGGCATGTGTAAACATAAGCAGAAAGGAGGTAACCAGAAGTAAGCACAAAATAGTCAAAAAGAAATAATAAAACAGTTAAAAAGAAAAGAAAAGAAAAAGAAAGCCAGAATGAGTTCCACCTTCTGTAAATATGCTAAGGACAGCAAAAAGGTATGCTTGAAACAAACAAACAGATCAGGACAAGAGAGTCAACCAGACAGAGAAGGGCATACTACCTATGGTGCGATGGTAGTAGATAAGAGAGAAGACAGGGCAGAATTACATAGCTCAAATTGTAAGCCTTCATCTCTGTTAAAGAAAGTGATCTTCAGATTGAAAAGGATAGTAGTAGCATAATTTAGGAGGAATTGAAGCCCAAGAGAGGTAAAAAGATAGAAAGAGGATACCTAACCATTTAAAAGAGTTCATGTCCCCAAATGAGGTCAAATTAATCACGATCTACTAAAGGAACTCACAGTCACAGGAATATACTCAACAGACTTTGAGACATAGTGCTCTTATCAAGGATTGACAAGTGTTCTGGTTTCAAGGGAAAAGGTAAAATTTAAGAGCTACAGATTAGTCAGCCAGATAGACATCCTGGATTCGGTTCTCAATGAATACTTACAAACATATTACGAGCAAAACAAATCAGGCAACCTCTGGAACAAGATAATGAAAAGACAAGTTAACAGCACCTCCGTGAAACTACTGACGTGGGCAAAGCGAATGACAAATTAGAAAAGTTTATTGACAATGCATCATCCCATGATCACTTCAAGAGTTCCGACCTTTTCCCAGGCACAATTAGAAGCATTTTACAAATATTAATTCATGTGTTAATATTTACTAATCCCTTTCTACAGATGAGCAAAACTGAGGAATCAGGGGGTGAAGCAACTCACCCAACTTCACACGGCTGATAACGGGCAAAGTTGGAATTAAAACCCAGGCAGTTTGCTCTAGGACCATCCTTTTAACGCTGTGTTGCTTCTCAAAACTATGAGGGATATCTGCCAAAGACTGTAAAATGTGGATGAAATGAATGGCAGGCACTAAAACCAGTACATCCTTCTCCAGTTCCAAAGGAGTGTGTCTCCGAGATCCTTCACTCAGGTGAATGAAGAGTTCAAGCAGGAGTCGGGCCAGGGAGAAGAAGGCAGGTATTGGCCACTGTTAATAGTAACATAGAGTCATGTTAATTTCTTTACATGATCATCTAAGACTTACCATAGGCCAGCAGATGCCTGCCTGGGTGTTCTGCTCAGCTCATTCACAGAATGAAGGTAATCAGAAGCAGCAAAAGGTATAGTTACAGCCGAAAACAAAATCAATGGAACGGAATATCAAGTTGAGAAAATGACAGGATGCAAAGGAAATAGTAAAGAAAAATAATAAAAGGGAAGATGCCACATATACAGGGGAAACACACGTGTAGACAATAGGTGTCCCTCAAGAACATAAAAGAAACAAGGATCCAAACTAAACCTACAAATAAAAGCTACACACAACACCCAGGAAAAATATTGAACTATTATGACCAATACCAAAATGTCCTGGTAAAATCACTAAACTCCAAAGAAAAATAATGAATCCTAAGTGAGTCTCAGAGAAAATTCAAGACATGCACAAAGGGCAATACAAGTTGGCTTCCAAGGTGACATTCAATGCTGAATGACACTGTCTATATGGTTTGTGGGTAGGGGTGTGGATACTCAAGAATTTTATACCCAGACAAGTTGTCAAATGTTACAAAGACAACAAAAATTCATTTCTTAGCATGCATAAATTTGGATACTATAACAACCATGGGATTGCTTGATAAAAATCTCTGGATGGTAAAATCCCAACAACCAAGTAATAAATCAAAACAATGCATTCAGGAATGGCAAGCCTCTTTTATGAAAGAACCACTGGGCAGCACCAGATCCTTTTCTATAAAGCACTAAGACTAAAAAATTGGTTTAAGACTCAGAATTGTTTCTCTCCATGGAAATCTTTAGTAAAAGGCAAAAGATTCACATGACCTGAAGAAAAACCAGGTATGAATACTGAACAGAATGTCAATGTTATAATAGTGGTGATATACAATAACAATACAACTAAAATAAAAACTGAAATAGTTTATCTGCACTTTCTGGTTTACCAAAGCCTTTTCCATATAATACCTCATTTAATCAACCAATTTTAAATGTGAGAAACCTTAAGGTTCAGAGAAGCAGGCTGCAAAGACACTCTCACAGACTTTCCAACCTGATCTTGACAGTCTTTACATGTTTATTACCTAATATGAACATTTTCCCTTCATTTTGCTTACAACCCCTATACCGTGCACCAATATAAAGATGTCTGAGGACATGAATGTCCTCCTAAACAATTCCCACATATCCTCCTCACTATGGTTCTTCTGTGTCATCCCTATTAGTCTCCTTTGGGCCCGACTCCCTGTTCTTAACTGATTTGAGAAACTGCTCCCTGAAACCAAAACAGAGCCCGCTTCTATAAGTATGATGAACAGAAGCTTCTTCAAGAGAGAAACTAACAGACCTGAGTCCCCAGTGGGGGGGGGGGGAAGGGCATCATACAAGGAACAGGTGAAGAAACTTAAAGGGTGAGGCTTAAAGAAGGAAAGACTTCAGGGGCATATGAGTGCTGTCTTCAGTTATGCAAGAGACTGCCACGTGAAACAGCAAATTGTGTGTTGTCTGTTATAAGGGGCAGTGCCCTGATAGAAAGCCCATCTCTCAAGGACGATGGAGAGCCGTGTCCCAAAAACCAGCCACTCCACTGCAGGTGCGTATTATAGCTGGGCACCACCTGCAATAACATTTTCTTTATACCTGTGTTTAAATTGGCTCATTCCTTTAGTGTAAATAATTTTTAAAGAATATTTTGTAGCCGGGCTTGGTGGCTCAGCCTGTAATCCCAGCGCTTTGGGAGGCTGAGGCGAGTGGATTGCCTGAGCCCGTGGGTTCGAGACCCACCTGAGCAACTTGGCGAGACCTCATCTCTACAATAAAACAAAAAATTAGCCGGGCGTGGTAGCGCACGCCTGTAGTTCCAGCTACTTGGAAGGCTGAGGCAGAGGGATCACCGGAGCCTAGCAGGTCAAGGATGCGGTGGCTGGGAGCAGCCACTGCACTCCAGTCTGGGTGACAGAGTGAGACTCCAACTCAAAAAAAAAAAAATCCTTTCTGTAGAATTATGAAAATGCAGAGCGCCATCTACAAGCCATCACTTCAACTGGAAAATGGAGCACGTGGGGAGCCACATCTCAGGAGACAACCTGGAGGGGCACTAAGAGAAGCCACAATGCTGAGCTCGCCCACACCAGCGGCTCCTCCAACGCCTTACACTTCTCTAAACAGGCAGAGCTGTGGACTCAGAGCCAAGTGTGGAGAGTAAGTGACATTTTTCAGGAAAAACATGCACTCCTGCCTCCCTCCTTGCACCTCCAACCCAAGAAAAATGTGTAGCCAACAGATACTGCTTTTTTTCTTTTAACCTAGATTCATTCAGTTAAAAACCAAGCATTTCAGCGTCCAGGCAACATAATCCTGAGAACAGATAATGGCGTGTAGTAGAGGCCACAGATAGAAATGCTCATTTGCTTTTCCAAGTTATTCTACAAAAAGTAAAAGCACAACAATTCAACCCCATAAACTAGTTTATATGGCATGAGATCAACTTGCAGCACTAAGAGCAACTCAAGAAGGAAAGCCATTTGCACAGTGCATGCTTTCTAGCTGGACCTTTCTTCTGTACACATAAAGCTAGAAAAGGTTTTCAATATCTTCAGTACAGTATTTCTTTTTTTGAGTAGGAGTCTCACTCTGTCACCCAGGCTGGAATACAATGCCACAGCTCATGGCCACTGCAGCCTCGACCTGCTGGGCTCAGGAAATCCTTCTACCTCAGCCCTCCAAGTAGCTGGAACTACAGGCACACGCTACCATGCCTGGCTAATTTTTTAAAATTATTATTTATTGTACAGATAAGGTCTCTCCAAATTGCTCAGGATGGTCTCGAATCCCTGGGCTCAGGCAATCCTCTTGCCTTCACCTCCCAAAAGTGCTGGGATGACAGGCGTGAGCAGTATGTCATTCCAAAAACTAACACATTGGGAGAAACAAACCAGAAAGCTTCAGAAAATCCTCACACGTTTGCACATTCTCTGGGCCTGAGGAATCAACCACCCTCATAATAACAAAAAGCACTTCCAAGAAGGAAGCTGTCGAAAGTCTCACTGCTCACTCAGCTTGCTCTACTCTGTCATTCCTCCAGTGGATGGACAGAGGCACAGGCCCCGTTAAGGTCTGTCTTGACAAGTAGTACGTGGCCAGCACCTGGGGCTTCAGTAGAAAACTATGTCTCATGAGCACTTCCCCAAAATGCACACAGAAGCCTTTTAATTAATATGGGAGGGGGGACCCAAAAAACCCCAGAATCATCTGTTTGGAACACAGGGCCCTTGCAGTATAGGCTTTCCCCTCTGGTAAATACTCTAGGAGCCCGTCAGCATCCGTGAACCAGCTAGAGTTGTTAAGAGACAATTTGTGGAAGAAACATCCCGAGCTATGCCAGACAGGTGACTGGTTCTTCCACCAAGACAATGCACCTGCTCACACTGTGCTGAGTGTTCAGCAGTTTCTGAGCAAAAACGGCATGTCTCCCAGGCCCCACCCTCCCTATTCTTCTGATCTCACCCGAGAGACTTTTTTTGTTTCCCTGGATGAAAAAAGTCCTCAAAGGGAAACATTTTGCTGATGTGGAAGAGGTGAAACAAAAAACAGCAGATGCAATAAAAGACATCAAATTAATGAGTTCAAAAACTGTTTTGAGAAGTGGCAAAGGTGTCTCAATAGGTGTATTGCATCAAAATGGAAAATACTTTGAGGGTAACTGAAGATTAAACTTGTAAGAATAAATACACAATTTTTTACAAAAAATAAATACACAATTTTTTACAAAAAAAAATTGGTTTGGGAGGGGTCCTCCCTCAGATGACCTGCTCATAATGATCCCATCCAAGCCCTCTGACCAAGAGCTCCTCCTGCATCACCTGTCAACACCAGGGGTTCAAAATCTTAGCCATCAACTCACAGTAACAGGTGCAGGTATCCACCAGCCAGGCTTTCTGCCATAGGGGGACTGGGAAGGAGTGGGGAGTAGGGAGAAAATAATCAAGTAAAAATACCATTTCGAATCTTGTGCCAGAAAATAGTCAGTGAAGTTGGACACAGTTGTTTCAGAATATCTAAACAAAATGTATATAAAGGCATAGAAGAAAACTTTCGAATTAAATGTAATAATATAAAAATATTTCCCACGATGATTCACCTGGCTGTCACTGAAGGTCTGTATTCCATCCTTTACGTCTTCAGCACTGAAGTCTCTCTCCTCTATCCATCTGATTTAGAAGTTCAAGAAAACCAAAAACAACAGAAGTCCCAATGGAGAGCCATTCATTGTAACAGACACTTCAAATAGGCAGACATCTGCTGCAGCCTGTCATTCGGAAGTCAGAGGTACAGGGCGATGGCGGGGCTGTGGCCATCTGAGACAACCTCTCTGATCCAGGTGTGACATGGCCAATACAGGGAGCTCACAGAGGCATGACAAAGGGGCAGGAGTAACCAGTGTGTCTCCCCTGTGCTGCTACAGTTGTGTTTCTTCTTTCTTCAAGTCTGCTCATAGCTCCTTATAAACGTGCAATTGACAACAGGTGAGTGCTTCAGCATATCAGATTAGGAAGGTAAAACATCAACGTCACTTAGCCAGACAGACACCAAAATCAGGAAGCAATTACTAAGAGAAGTCCAAGGAATGGTTCCAAGGCCAGACCATGCCAAGGGCACTGTGATCCTCTTCAAGCTGACCCTCTAGTCTCACTCATGACACAGAGGTGGTGAAACCAACTGGGCCTGGTGCTAACTTCTGCCTTCTGCTTGGACGCGTGTCAGCTGCTGTACAATTTTCTCCAAACACATAAAGCTGACAGGCTAAAAATAAAGTGGCTGACCCCACTCCTGCTAATGCCTGTGCATTGTGAATTGTGATGGACAGGCCAAACAATGTGAGCTCCATGAAGCCTTGCATTCAACTCCAAACCCCAACAGGGATGCATTACAGGCAGGCAGCACTGTGCAGATATATCTCTTGTTCCGAGCCGTTAGAAAATCCTGCATGAAGATACACATGCAGACAACACCTTCTATTCCACCAGTGTTGGTCCAGATGGCAAGGACCACACCGGTCACAGGCAGGAACATGCAAGCTCTGCACTGCTCTTTTGAGAAAGTACTTATTATTTATCAAGTGCTTTGTTATAAGAGTCTTACGAGACAACTCACACTAGATAAAAAAGCAGTAACAAAAGCACATTTTTGGGTAAAGGTTGAATATAATGATGTTAAGAATCAAAGAGCCAAACGTCCAGGTGAGACAGCAAAGGCACTCTAGCCCATGAGATTCCTAGTGAAGTGACCTACAGACTGTGGCAACTGGCAAGAAACTTGCACTGGCACCAGAAGTCCAAGCTATATCCCATCCAGAAACATTTATTTCAGAAGAACATACACTGAAAGCAGTAAAGAAAAGGTGGAAAGATGAAAGTTTGCAAAGAAAGCCAAAATAATGACATCCTCATGCTGGTGCAGGACAGATAAAGAAAATAGACACAATGTACAGTATACCTACAGTGTTAATGTGTGTGCTCATATGATTCAGCTACCTGAGTCACATCAGGAAAGGTCCCCTCTAAGTAAAAACAATACAAGAGAAGAAATCTCAATGAGATTTTACAATAGAAAAAGTAAAAACAGGCAGCTCATGCTTGTAATCCCAGCACTTTGGGAGGCCAAGGCAAGAGGATCGCTTGAGCCCAGGAGTTCGAGACCAGCTTAGTCAACAGAGCAAGACCTCATCTCTACAAAAAAAAATTTAAAAATTAGCCTGGTTTGGTGGTATGCGCCTGTAGTCCCAGTTTCTCAGGAGGCTGAGGTGGAAGGATCACCTGAGCCCAGGTCAAGCCTGCGGTAAGCCATGATCATGCCACGGCACTCAAGCCTGGGTGACAGAAGAAGAATTTGTCTCAAAAAAAAAAAAAGAAAGAAAGAAAAGTAAAAGTAAAAATATTGTAAAATAAAGTCAAAATATAAGCAATAAACTTTGAAAATATTTGTGTAGAACATGACAAAGGTTACTATTTAACAGAGAGACACTACTGCTAAAAAACTCAGTAAGAAAACAAAACAGACATCCTAATACAAAATGGTTAAGGAATAGTAACAAAATTTTTCTATAAGACAAGGAAATAAATACAAAAAATTTTATCCTCAATAACAACTTTAAAATATAAATAAAGACAAGATGCTCGCTATCATATTAGCAGAGGTCTGAACACTTACCACACTGACAAGAAATACAGAGAAAAACACACTCCCCTCCAGAGAAGACACCATCTTTTTGGTAGTCAATATGGCAATACTATTTAAGGGTCATAAATATGATCATAATCTTTTGGCTGATTACTTTATTTCTAGCAGTTTAGTGAAATGAATAATCAAAGATAAAACCAGTGTTTATGTTCCAAGATATCCATCACTGGTTGTTCAAAAGCAGGATACAAAATGATATGAACTTCCTACATACATATGTGTGTACACACATAAAAGACTAAAACAGCCGGGCTCGGTGGCTCAGCCTGTAATCCCGTGCCTTGGGAGGCTGAGATGAGTGGATTGCCTGAGCCCGAGGGCCCGCGACCCGCTTGGGCAACTTGGTGAGACCTCATCTCTACAATAAAAATCAAAAATTAGCCAGGCATGGTAGCGCACGCCTATAGTTCCGGCTACTTGGAAGGCTGAGGCAGAAGGATCCCTGGAGCCCAGCAGGTCGAGGCTGCGGTGGCCGGGAGTGGCCACTGCACTCCAGTCTGGGGGACTGAGTGAGACTCCAACTCAAAAAAAAAAAAAAAAAGACTAAAACAAAATGTTAACAGTGACTTGTATTCTCTTTAAATTCTGGTTTTACAAATGATTTATAGCTTGCTGTGGTTTGACTTCTTACAACGTACACATACAGTAGATGGTTTCAACCTCTTCTTAACCAATCCATCTAGTTAAAAGTCACTCCTTGGATGGTGGGGGGCTGCACCCACCATTACACATGGTAGGTCTGCTAGAGTCAGGGTGCTTGTTCCCAAACCTGTTCAGACCAGTTGAATTATGCAATTACATATTTAAACACAGTATGGGCCAAAGGAATATGAGTGCAAAAAAGGAACCATTGAGTATAGAAACTCAGTAGAATGCTTTTGAGTGGTTAAAAAAGAAAATCATTACTAAATTAGGTGAGGTCCAGACATCCATCAACAGGTTGAAATAAATTATTTTTTAATATGAACGGAGTCTATACTCAGATTACTTCTCAGGTATCTTTTAAATTCACAGTCCACTTTAAAGAATCTCAAACTAGAAATTCTAGGCCCCATAGCATAGAAATGATTCAGAAACAAAAGGGTGTTGCAGAAGTTGTCAGAATCACATTTAGAGATGTGTTAGAGACATATACGCTTTTTAGGTCAGAAATTAAATGAGCATGTTTTGGGTTAAAGCTTTTTATGAGTCTCAGCTTTAACTTTTTAAAAATAAAAACTACAATAATTTTGACAATAATTATAAATCTGGCCATATCAAATAAGGCAACTTCCTTTGCATTCCTTCTATAATGAGAAGAAAAGATTCTTTTGAGCAGAAAAGTGGTGAAGTAGAGGGAAAAAAGGAAGGAAAAAATGAAAAAAAAAAACTAGATATGAACAAAAGAGGGGAAGCATTATTTATATTTCCAAGCAACAATTTTGAAAATCTGCAAAAAAACTTTTAGAATATTTAGTTAGATCTCAAAATGACTAATTATAAGATTAGTGCAATAATTACAAAAGTCTGCACCTGCCAAAGAAGACTTGATCAAAAGACAGAAAAGTCATTAATTCAAATTCTCTTGAACATATTATTTTAAAGAAATTATAATAAAACACAAGTTCCAAAAGAAAAGGAGATAGCTAAAGATGATTCTGTAAATATTCTCTGAAGCTAGCTCTTGACTTTTATGCTACAGCAGCAAAACCAATGTATTGGGTTTCTTGTATGGTAGCCCTGATTTTTTTTTAAAATCATTTTATTGAGTCATCACTGATATACAATAAACTGCATATATTTAAAGTATACAAATACATTCACATGTACATATACACCTGTGAAACCATCCTGACAAGATGAGTGTGGCCATGAGCCCCAAATGTGTTCCTCCACTTCTTTGTAATCTCCCCTCCCACCTCTCGCTTCTTGCTCTCCTCGGGCAACCACTCAGCTGTTTCCTGTCACTATCCATTCGTTTGCACAGTTCCAGAATTTTCCATAATTGGAATCAAATAGTACAGACTCTTTTTTTCGTCTGGCTCTGTTCACGCAGCATAATTTTTTCAAGATTGACCCTCATTGCTGCATATAGCAATAGATCTTTCATTTTTATTGCCTAGTCTTATTCCCTTGAATGAATGTAACACAAGTTATTGACCTTTCCACATATGGATGGACATTTGGGTGGCTTCCAGTTTGGGGCTATTACAAATAAAGCTTATAGTAACAAGTGCATGTGTCCAATGACCTGCCTTTGACATTTATGCACAAGCCTGCCTACTCTATAGAAACTGGAGCATAAATTGACCATTCTAAATAATTTCCAAGGTGTATTTTTAATTTTTGCCTTCTCCTTGCAGCACAGATAACGAAAAGCAACAAAGTACACAAAAAGGACAAGACACATTTATTGAGTGTCAATCACGCGTCAGATTCTGTGCATTCTAACCATCTTGTAAATACCCTACAAGCCTATAAGGGTAGTTGTTAAAATTAAATTATAAACCCATTTTATATATTAGGAAATTGAGGACAAATAAATTACCCAAGGTCACTGAGCTTGTTAACAAGAGGCACAGCCAGGATTTAAACGAGACGTCTGATCACTGTGCTTTAGCTTTTTTCTAGCTGTATCTCCTGCTACCAGCGACACGCCCCTAAATGATGTTTACAGTGAACACCCCTATGGACTTGTCTGGCATTTATTTCCAGTTCCACCTCAGGGATAACTGACCTCAAATTTTTAAGAAAGAGATCAATTAATAAGTCCTAGAATGTCATTTTGGGCTAAGAAATCAGAGTAAATGCTGAATCTGTACACTACAACATTTCTACATAATATAAAATCATCAGCTCAATGACAGAATGGATGTCAATTAATTCAATCCAATAGATGTTGCCTATTAAGTGCAAAAGTAAGTCCTAAGAAGTGAGAAGACATCATCTCAAAGAACGTGGCTTATTTTTAACGGAGTGCTTTTCTGATAGAAAGGAGGGGGAAGAAAATCTCACAAGCAGGCAGATTCATTATCCACCGTAGCTTAGACTGCTGTGGTTTTATAAAACCCAATCCAGTTACTAACAGGCCTTAACCATAAAGATTCAGGGCTGCAATAACCAGGTCAGCAATGTGTTGTGTTTTTATTTATTTATTTATTTTTATTTTTTTTAGAAAGCAGGATTTATTGAGAGGACAGAAAAGCTCCCACAGTGGGAGAGGACCTGAGGGGGTTGCCCGTTTTTAAAACTTCTCAGCGTTTGTTGCTGTAGTTCTCGAAGGGCAAATCAGAGGGTAGTTGTATAGCCGTTTCTTTGTCTAAACAAAGCCTAAGAACACAACAGTGACCACAGACAGCGCTCGCATTAAGGAGAAAGCAAGGAAAACAACACTTTGTAGAGGCAGTGGACTGTGACATTAACTGTGTTATACAGAATATTGATTCATAATAAAAAGAAGAATAAAGGTTGGAAAAATAATCAGCAACTCCCCAGCACTCTGACAAAAGGAAAAGAAATTGCTCTATTAGCAAGATCATGTACAGGAAGAGGGATCTTAGAGTGCAAGTGGACTGTTCAATGACAAGTCAACATTTACTTAATAACTACTGGCTGCAAAACACTATACTAGGCTGGGGTGTGCAGGTGGGTGAGGGAGTGGTTAGATACAAACAAGAAGGAGGAAACAAGGTGTCTACCCCAATCTGGAGTTTACCTTCAAGTTGACCTTCAAGTTCGAGGAAAAGTATAACTTGGGGAAAAATCATGACACACTCCACATAAACAGTCATTCACCACTGACATCTTTGCTAACATTAGCTAAGAACAACCCACTTGCCAGGTACTTCCAAAATGCCATCTCATTTAACACTCACACACAAAAAATAATGTGAGGTAGGCATTGTTCTCATCTCCATTTTACAGATTATTAACCTGAATAGAAAAAGGTCCATGACTGACTCCTGACTGAGTAGATAATCGGTGGCAGGGCTGGGAATCTGGTGTGGCTCTGTCAACCCCAAAGCCGATGGTCTTAGCTACTAGGTTATCAAATCTCCCCAAAGCCTTCAGATACTCATGGGAGAAGGAACCCCCTCCAGGGAGTCCTGGAAGGCTTCCTTGCAGGAAGGAAGGGGATGAGCTTCCAGGCAAACCGAAGAGGAAGAGGCAAGAGCATTACGGGAGAAGGAAACGACTTCAGACAGAGGCTGGGCAACTACATGGTGGAATGCAGCCAACACATCCACAAACATTCACCAGTTACTCTACATGCCAGGCCCTAGGGACACAGAAATGAACACATCAGGTATAGCCCATGTCCTCAGGAGACTCACTATCTAGCAAGGTAGATAGGCACCTCCATCAAGAATGGGTCTCTCAGCCAGGGACATGCTCCTGAAACCCTGGCACGGAGCTATGACTCTCAGCATCCATACCTGAGCCTAGAAAAAAACAAGGACGTTTCTGTCTCCCATATGGCATGGTGCCATACTCAATCAATAGCATAAGGTCAGTTTTCAACTCTGGGGCCTCACTAGCTTTGAAATTTTAATTTTTTTTCTTAAATGTGATGATACATCATTTTAAGTTATGAGAATAAAAGGGGCTTGATAAATATATTATCATCATTCTGTGTTCAATTGGCACACTAGAAAAGAAAGATGATCATAAGGCATAATCACAGCCCTCCTGGTTCTTGCCTTCTACTCTCACCTTCCTGAGAAATTCAGCCTTAAAGCCACTAGGTGGGAAAGAGCAAGGAAGGCACCAACAATGAGTATGGGAGGGGATGCCATGGTGGCCCAGAACAGGTGAAACCTAGCAGGAACCCCACTGCGTTAAGTTGGAAGGTAAAGTATTGGTGGGAATCATGGCCTTCACGTTTGAGAAACAAACACACACACGTGTGTGTGCTTATAGCCGTGGTAGTATACATACAGAGAGACATGCAGTCAACCCACATTATTTGTAGGTGCCGTATTTGCAAATTCATCTACTCATTAAAATTTCCTTATAACCCCAAAGTGAATATCCGGGAAAACTTTTGCAGTCCCTCGTGGACATGGGCTTAGCAGAGAAAAATTTGAGTTGCCCACCCTGCATGTGCCCAAGCTGAAGTTGTTTAGCACACTGCTTTCTTGTTTCGGCTCTCACATTACGAACAAGTGTCCTTTTCACAGTTTATTTAGTGCCATGGGTTTTGCATTTTCTGCCTTTTGTTGATTTCACTGTTTAAAATGGCCACTCAGCATAGAGCTGAGGTGTCATCTAGTACTCCTAAGCATAAGAAGGGTGTGATGTGTCTGTCTTACAGAAAAAAATACATATGACAGATAAAACTCCACTCAGGCATGAACCAGTGTTGTTGGCCCTGAGTTCAACGTTAATGAATCAATAATATACATTAAGTGAGGTGTTTTTCAACAGAAACGCATAAAATAAGTTCATGTATTGACTGGTTGACAAAAATGTTGTGACCAGAGGCTTGCAGGAACCTAACCCTGTATTTTCCCTAGGAGCAATGCACTAATCCAGTATTCATAGAGACTTTATAGAACACAACTTCTGAAGATGACAAAAATCAACTGAGTTCCCTAGCTCTGTCCACCGAGCAGGCCTGGGATAAGTCACATCAGTAGTAAAGAACACACTTAGTGCTCAGATCTTGGTTTCTAATTACCTTGCTCTGTGGAAAAATGATTGATTCTAGGGCTGGAGAGGGAAAGTAGTCTTTTTGTGTCAAAAGGTAAAGAACTGTTTAAAAAACAATGGCGACACATCACAACCACATAGTTTGAAAGAGTTCCAACAATTTGAACATCAAAATAATGACAGCAACAGATGATAGCTAGTTGAATGAAATACAAAACATGAGTCTACACTAATACAAATAAATAAAGAGTGAAAGTCTGACAAGAAGTCTGATGAGATAGCTAAATAGTTTCAAAGTCCATTCTACAAAACACATATTCATTAGAATAGGAAGAAGAATACAGAGGCAAACGTTGGCCAACCTCACCTCAATCAAATGATGAGGTGGGCATCACTAGTAACAGGTAGGTCTGAGTTGTGCATGCATGACAGGATGCAAGAAGGAATACAGCAGCACTGCTATGATATTCCTGCTACAGATGCAGAAGCCGATGCAATAATGAAGAAAGATGCCCCCAAACTGAGGGATATGCTGCAAAATAACTGGCCTTTCATCTTCAAGAGAGTCAAGGTCATGAAAGTCAAAGAAAGACTCATGAGCTGTTCCAGATGGAAGGAGATGAATGGCACACGGCAAGTACAGTGCGTGACTCTGAACTTGATCCTTTACTATAAAGAACGTGACTGGGACTTTTGGTGAAACTTGAATGGTGTCTTAGGATTAGATGTTAGCAATTTTGATTACTGCACTGTGGTTTATGTTCAGGAATGGCCTTTGTAGGAAATACCTGCTAAAATAAAAGTAATTGTGGGTGACTGTGCATTAGGTCAGCAACTCACAAATGGTTTAGGGAACCATTCTTTGACTGTACTTTCAGCTTTCTCTGTAAGTTTATGATGGTTTCAAAAGCTTTTACAGGTATTTTTTAAAAGGTTGTGTAACATAGGGCAGTCAGCATAACAAGAAAGCAAGCCCAGGGAGAGCATCTGTCTTTGACTCCTCATTTACCCCTGATACAACTTCCAGGGCGCCACCACCACACACCCTCCAGGTTACTGCCCTGCTTTTGCCATCCCTCACACAGCTGCAATGCCTACAGGAATTCTCTACACTAACAGACCTTCCATCAAGCATTTCATTCCTCCTCTGACTTCTGCCCAGTGGACTGGAGGCTGTTCTGGTCAAAGTTACCCATTTCTAGTCCAAACCTGTCTGCACAAGAGTAGTTACTAGTGGGGAACCCCATCTCTCAGAACCCTCCTTCTATGCTCTCCTCCCCCAGCAGCCTCTTCTTTGCTTAAATGTCATTTTCCTTGAGTTCTACTTGTCCCTCCTCCCCTCCTCCTCCACACCCCTGTCAATCTCATGTGCTCTCCTGTCATGCACTCACCAGGTCTGCAGATAGAGGTCAGACCTCTTCCCTTCTCTTCTTATCCAAGTCTGCACCGTATGTCCCCAAGGTCTTTCACAAGCATGTCAAATTCATCTAATCCCAACAAAAACTCATCACCGCTCTTCTGCTCCCATTCTCCCCAATTTGCTTCCCCTCCTGTATCTCAGTGACTCCTCGATCCATCCAGCTGCTGAAGCCAGAAATGGGAGGAACATCCTTGACCCCACTCTCTTCCACATTCCCACATCCAATCACTGAAGGCCTGCCAATGTTCACTCCTAAGGAGCTCTACGATCTGCGCTCTTCTTCAACTCTAGGACACTGGCATCCCTCAATGCCCGCAACAGCTTTCCAACTGGGCTCCCCACTTCTATCCTTACTGCACTTAGCACACTCTCTACATCTCGGCCAGCACACTTGTAAAAATTCAAATCTAACTAGAGCTCACTCAGCTCAACTCTTTAAAGGACGCCATTGTTCTTAGGGGAAAGGTCTAGTCCCCTTACTAGATAGTACACGCTCTACTCATCAGTCCCAACTCTCTGTCTTAAACCCTCTGCACCAACTCTATAAAAATATTTCCTTGTCCCACAATGCTGCCAACATTCAGTAGAATGCCTGGCACTTTGTAGATGATCAATAAATGTTTGCTAAATGAGTGAATGAGTTCGTTAGACGGCAGGAGATGGTAGACCAATTTAATATTTCATACAAGCTCAAATCTTCAGATATGCCAATGTATTAAACACACAACTCAAATTCCAGGCAAAGCCTTAACAAAAATGTTAGTGAGAGTTTGCACAAAATAATTGCAATTCAGCCTGACTCGGTGGCTCAGCCTGTAATCCCGCGCTTTGGGAGGCTGAGGTGGGTGGACTGCCTGAGCCCGCGGGTTCAAGACCTGCCTGGGCAACTTGGCGAGACCTCATCTCTACAATAAATCAAAAACCAGCCGGGCGTGGTAGCGCGCACCTGTAGTTCCGGCTACTCGGAAGGCTGAGGTGGAAGGATCGCCGGGGCCCAGCAGGTCGAGGCTGCGGTGGCCGGGAGCGGCCACTGCACTCCAGTCTGGGCGACGGAGTGAGACTCCAACTCACAAAAAAAAAAAGCAATATTATTGTGAATCATGCCTTCTCCACCAATAATATTTTGACCCAACTGCATATCACATAACCCCTGGTTTTTAAAAATTGCACCTGCCTAGTATTCATTAATTCATTCTTTCAAATATTTGAGCATCTGCCACATGCCAGGCACAGTGCCCGGTGCTAGAGACAAAGGGGTGAATGGAAGTTGCAAGGTGTCTGTGCTCACAGAGCTCACCGTGGAAATGAGAGGCCATGATCAAATGTAGCAACAATGTCAGACTCACAGTCACACACACACACTCTCATACACACACTGACACACACAGACACGCACACACTCATCCTGGCCCCGTAAAAGTATTCCTGCAGGATGGATTGTTAGGAAGGGATTTCAGGGGTTGAAAGTCATGGGCACTTTAAATAGACAAAAACTGCCACCTTTTTTGAATGCAAATTACCAAAGAATGCCACTCTCTCCAAAGACAGTATTATTTTATTTTATTTTTATTTTTATTTTTTTGAGTTGAAGTCTCACCCTGTCACACAGACTGGAGTGCAGTGGCCGCTCCCGGCCATCGCAGCCTCGACTTGCTAGGCTCCGGCGATCCTTCTTCCAAGTAGCTGGAATTACAGGCGGGTGCTACAACGCCCGGCTATTTTTTTTTTTATTTATTGTAGAGATGAGGTCTCGCCTACCCAGGCGGGTCTCAAACCCATGGGCTCAGGCAATCCACTCACCTCAGCCTCCCAAAGCGTGGGATTATAGGCTGAGCCACCGAGCCCGGCTTATTTATTTTTTACACCATCTATTTACCTGAGCTTGTGTGATGTC
>CAUYQG010160750.1:0-17241 GCA_963574415.1 Tarsius wallacei | reverse complement strand
TCCTTTGTGAATTGTTTTTTAAAATTTCCTTTTAATTAAGATTTCTATTACATTATGATAAAAAATGTGATGTGTGCCAACTCTGCCTGACAACATTTACTATAAATTTTTCATTGGCACTGGAAAATGAGCCAAACTTTCTCAGGATTTAAGACACAAAAGTATAAAAATGGCTTCAACGTGAATTCGAATTCATAAAATAATATTAAACATATGTTATTTAGGAACCAGGCTTCTATATAAATCAAGTTTGCTTTCTGAAAATAAATACACATCAAAGCATGCATATGAATAAACTTTTAATAAACCAAATAAACTCATAACTAAACTCACTCCTCCATACTCTAGATCTTCTCACAAAAAATTAAAAAGGAAAAATTATGCAGACACAGTTTCAGAACCAAGATATAAATGTAATTATTTGTCAAGAGACAATGTAACAAGCATCTATTCTTAGCCCCCAAAACAATAGATTTGATATATATTCATTTTTCTCAAGATTGTTGGTAAGTGCTCTTATTGTTCAATAATACCTTCAATTAGAAGTTGTATTAATTCAATACCATTGAAAACAGCATACAAGTTTATTATTAGATGCTGCATTTAGATTTAATTTGGTATGGCACATCAATACAAAGAAATAATACAATTGGGGGAAAATGTTAAAAAACATATGTACCTACATGGAGATACATCAAGAATCATTAAGGAAAAATAAAGCAAGTTCAAAATTACCATAAAATATTCCATTTCTGCGATGTATTTTACTGTCAACAAATGTGTTATTTCCGTTATATTTATAAAATGAATAATATATTCTCAGATATGTATTTGTATAGGAATGCACAAATTTGGAAATCAATGTCTTAAGTCTATAGACTTCTCTCTGGAGGTAGATATTATTGGATAATATATTTTGAACAAGACTTTTACTTTTAGAGTATTAATATTCTGGGAATATATAGCAATAAATCTTTGAGTTCTCAGTTTCAGTTTATTAGGAGACAGCACATCATGGGGAAAATGATGTAAACGTTCAAACCTGACTCCATGAATTCTCACTCAAGAGGTTAATGAACATAGTGATAAAATCAGATGTTTTTTTCTCTCCAGCTCCATCTGTGATTCTGGAAACATTGCTGTAGCTCTCTGAGCTTTACATTCTAAGTATATCAAATAGAAATAAGGATAAAAACACAACCTACTTTATGCAGTTATTGTGAGAAGTAACGCAATAGAAGGTATAATGATGGATACAATGTATATAAATTATTTGTCCGAGTCCCTGGCACTTCACAACTGCTCAGTGAAGATAAACATATCTTCTTATGGTTACTCTTGTTATCACTGTAATCAATGCCAGCAATAATATTAGTAGTAGTACTATTACTATCAATAATATTAGCAGCAACATCATAATTATTAGTTTTGTAGTTAGCATTGTTACTCTTGTCATAGAAATGTGGAGAAACTGTTGGCAAGTCTGACTTCTCTGCAGTGTCCAGTAAGCGTTGGAAGGTGGGGGTAGAAGAAGGGGATACCTGGTCTTGTTTGTTGGAATCAATACTTCTTTGTAAGGCAGATGAAAGTTTCCAAAGACTCATCAGTCCTTTGTTGTTTGGCACCCTGTAAAAAGCCCACAGTGCCTCATAAATTCTCAGACACCTGGAAGCACCTTTATTCTCGAAACCCATGGCATCTCTGACTGATTCAAACATCATTCAAAATCTTTTTTCTAGAAACTAGCACAGTAGTTCACTTTTTTCTCCTTATATATTTGAGAGCATGTAGCTTTGTGATATTGCTCTAAGCCTGCCTACAATGCCATCTCACCCACAATACCATCACCACATGCCACCTGGATATGCCTTAGGGAACCAAGGAGCAGCTCAGATATCACAAGAATGCAACTGTGATGAGCTGTCTTTGGGCAAGCAAAAAGATCTTTGATTTCTTAAGATTATTGTTCTAGCCCTGGAGGATCACTTTCTAGGCTATTATTCTTTTATTTTTTTAAATAGCTCTTAATTGAAAGAGCTAGTGTTATACTGCATGGATATTCTTCTCTAAATGCTAATTCCATAAGCTGCTTAGTCTCCACATTGTGGCTTCTGGAGATTTAGGAACCATCACAACTCAGTATTTTCTTAGTCCAGAAATCTGGACTTCCTGGCTTCTCAGACCTGCAATATAATTTTCACTTACATGCAGATCTTTCTTCTAATCTCCGTAACCAGTTACATCATTTCTTCTCCCAGGTGGGGAAGAAGCTGTTTTTCCGAAGTCTTACAGAAGGGTAGAATGTGGTTATGAGTATGCACGTTGCACTGCACCCAGGACCATAAACCACCAGGGACTGGATATGTGAGAAACATTTTGGTTTCTCGCGGAAATGAAGTCACCAAGATTAGGATGTGAGAAACTGCCAAACAAATGATAACCCCCCTCATGCCTTTTCTTCAACAAATAAATGGCAAAGGGGGAGAGTGGGGAGACAGACAGATCCTATAGTGTTAAAGAGAATTGAGGGAACTATTCCCCCAATACCACATGAGGAACTTGTCTGTACAGACATCCCTCTTGATCCATGGTTTCTCTTCCCCTTGTTTCAATCATTCATAGTTAACTGTTTTCAAAAATATTAAATGGAAAATTTCAGAGATAAATAATTTATCAGTTTTAGGTTGTACACTATTCATAGTAGCATGATGAGATCTCTATTTTTTAGACTCTGTTCCATTTAGGACAGGAATTTTTCCTTTTACTAGCATTTCCCATCTGTATATTCTCTCCATCTATCAGTCACTTAGGAGCCATCTTGATGACCAGATCTGCTGTCTCAGTATCATAGTGCTTGTGTTCAAGGAGCCCTTATTTTACTTAATAAGAGCTCCAAAGTGAAAGAGTAATGATGCTGGCATATTGTTATATAATTGTTCTATTTTATTATTAGTTACAGTTGTTAATCTCTTATTGTGCCTAATGTATAAACTAAACTTTATTATAAGCATGTACATATAGAAGAAAACATAGTATACATAGAATTTGGTACTATCCATGGTTTTCGGCATCCATTGTGGGTCTCTGAACATATCTCTCATTGATAAGGCGGGACTACTATATTCTGATGAATACAAATAATCAACTCAAAATGGATTTGAATCAATTGGGCATTTATGAAGTCAAGTCACATACTTGATGATACTAAGGAATTATTGTTAAGTTTTAAAGTGTAATTGTGTGGTTATGTTTGTGTTAAAAAGAAATTCTTGCATCTAGATAAATGTTAAATTGTTATGGATGAAATTATACACTGACTACTCATTTTATAAATAATACAGAAAAGGGTAGGTGTGTGACTCAAGTTTGCCTGTGTATTGATAACTGTTGAAGCTGGTTATTAGGTACATGAAATTTTATTGTAACACTCTTTTATAAATATTTGAGCATGTTTTTATTATAAAAGTGAAACAAGTCATTTTTACAAGACAGATTAACTTTGGAAAGCAAATAAACATGTACCTCGATGAGGTGCATGACATGGCTCAGTCTTTAGAACTGACTTCCTTTCATTCTGAAGTTACCTCTTCTTAGAGATAATTAAGCCAGTGAGTTTTTGTGTTTGTTTCTTTAACTCTGAGAGCCTTATAACCCTGAAACAATTTTTATTCTTATGAACTTCTCCAGAAAACAAATAATATTCAATAAAATGTGTAATTTATCAGAAAAATTAAAATAGTAAAATTAACTGTGGAGATTGAGAGGACCAAAGCTCCTACAGTTGTGCAATAATTCCAAACTGGGACCCATGGGTTGTCCATCTTCCTGTGCATGGTTTGTATATGGCTTGTATTCTCATGTTCTTACAAAAGCCTCTCCGCCACTAGGCATCCTATTTGTGGTTTGAGCAAGAAACAGGAAAATATAATGGGAATTTTCACTGTAAGAACTTAGTGCTTATGTTTGATGACTAGATGTGAAGCACATGACTTACACCTCACTATAAAATTATCTGGGAAATCAAGCATTTGGTGTTGCCACCTCTGCAGGATGAGAAGACAACAATGAAGTTGGATTGGGACTACAGTGAGCTAACCTACAATATTGTTACAATAATCTCATTTTTACCCCAGTGAATAGCTTAGGAATGTAAGAGTCACACATTTCTGACCAATGGATTAGGAAAGTAATATGAGATGTTGTTGCCTGTTCATGATCCTTGAATTCATGGCAAATATTTTGGAAACGTTAATGGAGCCAAGTCCAGCAAAAAATGACAAAGCAAAGAAATGAAAAAACCCTGAATGTTCAAGTCCATTAAATACCTACTGTTGTAATAGACATCTATGATACAGATCCATGAGATAGTTATATGAAGGTGAACTTTTTGCATAATAAGAACCTTATTTTTTAATTAAGGCAAAAATTTTTTTTATTAAAATCACTTGTAGTTGGTGCAATGAAATGAATGTTTATGTCCACACTCAAATTGGTATGTTGAAACCCTCAACATCAAGATGATGGTTTTAGCAGGTGGGTCCTTTGAGAGTTGATAAGGTTATGTGGGTGGAGCCTCATGAATGGGATTAGTGCCTTTATAAAAGAGAGTTCCCTTGCTCCTTCCACCTTGTGAGAACACAGTGAGAAGGCACCATCTATAAATCAGGAAGTGAGTCCTCACAAAACAGAATCTATCATGCCTTGATCTTGATCTAGCCTGTAGAACTGTAAACAACAACTGTTTGTTGTTTATTGGCCATTCAGTCTATGGTACTTTCTTAGAGCATCCTGAATTGACTAAGACAGCTGGTATTTCTGTTGTCATTATTACAATTAGTTTGAGTTGGAGTTTGTGTTGTTTGGAATAAAAACCAATAAAACTGACCCATTGACATCACTTATCTTATCTTGGGCTCCTCAAGCAGCCACAAAAGGAAGACAAGCTAGCAAAGCAGATAAGGTTGAATATACCTGGATTGGAGTGTTGATTCCTGTCAATCAACATATAAAGCACACTGTAGAGACAAGCATCTACTTTATTTCTCCTAAAATCCTAAAATCATGGTGCTACTAAAATGTTCAGAAAAAGATACCTGAAACTATGGGATGTTTAAATAAGCCACAAAATTATAGTGCTTCTATAATACTTAGGAAAGAGCATTTGAAAATACTTAGCATTTAAAATCATTTCTCCCTATTCAGTAAATGGTGCTGAGAAAACTGGCTAATCACATGCAGAAGATTGAAATAGGACCCCTACCTACCATCATAAACAAAAATCAACTCTAAATGGATCAAAGACCTAAGCATAAAACTTCAGACTATAAGAACCTTAGAAAATGCAGGCAGCACCCTTATGGAAATTGGAACTGGCAACCAATTCCTGATCAAAATCCCAAATGCCCATGCCATAAGAGATAATATACACAAGTGGGACCTCATCAAACTGAAAAGCTTCTGTAAAGCAAAAGAAACCATAAAGAAAGCGGGGAGACAGTTCACAGAATGAAAAAAAAAAATTGTCAACTCTATATCTGACAAACATCTGACATCCAAGATCTCCAATGAACTGAAATGTGCTAAAAAGAAAAAAACAAACAGCCCCATTAAAAAGTGGGCAAAAGACATGAGTAACAACTTTTAAAAAGAAAATATACCAGCAGTCAACAGACACATGAAAAAGTGTTCAGCCTCACTAATCATCAGAGAAATGCAAATCAAAACCACATTGAGATACTACCTAACCCAAGTGAGAATGGCCATTAACAAAACAAGCAACAGATGCTGGCAAAGATGTGGAGAAAAAGGAACACTTCTACACCGCTGGTGGGAATGCAAACTAGTGCAACATCTTTGGAAAAGTGTGGCGAGTTCTGAAAGAACTAGACATCGACCTTCCATATGACCCAGGAATCCCCTTACTGGGAATATACTCAGAGGAATTCAAATCATTCTACAAAAATGATACCTGCACATGCATGTTTATTGCACCACGATTCACAATAGCAAAAACTTGGAACCAATGGTGCTGCCCATCAAAACTGGACTGGATAAAAAATTGATACATATACACAATGGAATATTATGCAGCCATAAAGAAGGACAAACAGCTGGACTTCACAGCAACTTGGGTGGATTCAGGGTCTACCATACTCAGTGCTCTATCACACAAACAAAGAACAGAGTACCACATGTTCTCACTCATAAGAGGACCCTGAACAATTATCATAATACTATAAGAAATTGATTAGCAATAGTGAGAAACTGCCAGGGGAGCAAGGGTGGGATTGGCAGTTGAGGGAAACTGTCAGGGGAGGGAGGGACATACCTCATCAACAAGGGTACCTGCATAATGAACATTTGTATACCTAACCCTGAATTGTACCACACATCTTTAAAATAAGTAAAAAAATAAATAAATAAAAAGAAATAAGAAATGGATTGGCAGTAGTGGGATATTGCTGGAGTGGGGTGGAGGGGGCACAACATGAATAATGGGTATGTGATCTCAAACCAGGCAAAATGGGAACCAAAGGGAGGCCCAAACTTTATCTGTATGATGACCACTTGTATACTTAATGCTGAATTGTACCTCACATCTTTAAAATAAAAAAAATAATAATTTATCAATCTCATTTCTATTTTATTTTATTCTTTTTAAAAAAGATTTTATTTGGGGCAATACTTGACAATGTATAACCCAGGTATGATTTAAACCTTTATCTTAGAGAAATAGAATTGTACAGGCCAATATGAAACTAGATATAAGTCAGATGCAGGTTCATATGAAATTCATCCACACTTATTACATTCTTAGAATTTTCAAGTATTTCAGATACTCTAGCTGGTTAAACATTGCTCTAAGTTTGTACCAACTTACATAGACTAAATGCTAGGAGTGGGAATGATTAAATTTGGTTTACAATAGTTAATTTATTGTTTGCACATCTAATTTCAAATTGTGTTTACATAGTCTCTGCTATGTAAATATATAACAGTGCTGATGCAAGTTAAACGCACATTTTATAAAATAATTATAGTTAACCCACCCATAACATATGCAATATTCATATCTTCTCTAGAAACTTTCTTTTTGATATCTGGTGGCATTTTCTGGAGCACATTATCTTCATATCCATCTAATGTGTTTGACTTTAGTGACTTTATAAATCCATGACTAATATTGTCACCAGAAATGACAAATGACTGTTCACAGAGGATTAAGGTGATAATCTTTTCCATTCTTCCTGCAGGTTTATAGTTATGATTGTCTTTCACTCTCAATTTGATCATTAAAGGTTTGCCTACAATGACTTCACACTTGGATTTGTTAAGTCTTACTCCCAGCAATCATGACTGAACCTGTGTTTGATGTCTTTGTCTCTTTTTCTTTTACATTATTTTTTCCTGGTGGCCTTTACTAACAGTGAGCATAAGGATTAATTGAGGTTATTTCAGCAAAATGTGTCTTTCTCAGTCACTACTTTTCATTATAAAAAAATAATTGATTGATCATCCTGCAGTTAATATTAGGACTCCTCGCATTTCATTTCTTTCTCCTTCTGGGTATAAGGTAGGATTGCACATCCTCGTGACTTTTGGGTTTTTTAAAAATTCGTGTTAAATAATCGAAGTTATTTCCCAGACAAGTTTTAGGTTCCCAGTAAAATGGAACAGTGAGTACAGATGTTCTCTGTATACCCTCATGCCTGCACAGGCACAGACTCCCTATTATCAACATCCTCCACCAAAGGGGTGCATTTGTTAAAAATGATGAACCTGCTTTACCCATCAGTGTCACCAGAGTTCATAGTTGACATTAGGCATGATTCTTGGTGTTCTACATTCTACAGTTTCACACAAATGTTTAGTAAAATATGTTCACTATCACAGAACCATACAGAGTAGTTTCACTGCCCTCCATATCCTCTTGCTCCAACTATTCATCCCTTTATCTCACCTACTCTCTGGAAACCACTGATCTTTTTTGCTGTCTCCATAGTTTTGCCTTTCTCAGGATGTCATCTAGTTGAAATTTTACAGTAGGTAACACTTTTAGATTGACTTCTTCCACTTAGAAATATGCCTTTAAGTTTTCTTCATGTCTTTTTGTGACTTGATACCTCATTCTTTTTAGTACTGAATGATATTCCACTGTCTGGATGTATTGCATTCCATTTATCCATTCAGTTACTGAAGGATATTTTGATTGCTTCCAGGTTTTAGCAATTATGAATAAAGCTACTGTAAACATACATATATAGGTTTTTGTATGGACATAAGTTTTCAAGTTATTTGGATAAATACCAAGAATTGCAATTGCTGAATCGTGTGGTAAGAATATGTTCCACTTTGTAAGAAACTGCCAAACTGTCTTCCAAAGTGACTATGACTGTATTATGTTGAACTCTCACCAGCAATGAATGACACTTCCTGTTGCTTTCCATCCTGGTCAGCATTTGGTGTTGTCCCACATGGCTTTTGCTTTTATACAACAGGCTCAGGTGGATGAAATAGGAGGAAGTGATGCCTGCCACTTCTGGGTAGAAACACTTAGTGTCTGGGCAATTCACTACTCTCTTTTTCATTTTGCAGTGGTTATTCCTAGTACTTTGCATAATATCTGCTCTACCACCCAGAATCCCAGATGGAGGAAACACCATAAGGAACCTCAAATCGGAGACAGAGCATGCACAAAAAGGGAATCTATATTGCTATAAATCACCAAAATCTGGGGGCTATTTATCACTGTAGCATTGTCTATGCTATCTTGTCTGATTTGTGCCTAAAAGTGCTATTGAAACATTTATCCTTTTCCTGAAGTAATTATTTTTGGCAAGAGGGGAAGTACTGGAATTGTATTCAGATAAGTGTTTTAATTTCATCACCATGGAGTTTATATAGGATAGTTATGACTATCCTAATATAAAGTAAGAGTCTGATACAAGAAAATAGGACCAGTTGCTAATGTGCTGCAATTTGTTTGAACCAATTTCTTATACTTCTAAGTCCAGAATACTTTTCCTCATTTTACCATGCTAGCATAGCTTTACTTTAAATAACATTCAGATGTAACTATACCAGGATAGATTTTGAAAGTCAAGTGAAAGTTTTACTGCTATAAATTTTCATGAACATATTTGAAAAGTTGGAGGAATGTCTATGTACATGAATATATGCACAGAGAAATAGAGGATTGTATATCTTGATTATGGTGTTTATGTCAAACAGCAGAGGAACTACAGGAGAGAAATAATTTTGTTTATTAGGATATGATTTCATTGATACAATCAAAGAAAAAGTGACTTGGCTTACCCAATATTTTTGTATATTATATCAAATTTTGAAAAAAGAACATGGAGGAAAGGTCAAACTCATTTTAGAGTTGGGTCCCCATGGATACAGTTTGCAGGGATCTGTCCTGAGCATCACCATCCTAAAGACACTAGCTTGGTCCCATAACTTACACTAAAATTGTATACCTGGAAAAGAAAACTCCTACTTTAAGCACAAAGCGGAACTTCAAAGAAATCTGTACAAAATATTTTTTATTTCCAATTATGCTCACATAATGATGACAAAGAATATTAATTGTTTTACAGCATTCATTTTTTTTCTTTTCTCCTTTTTTTCCCACTGAGCACGTGGCCCCAGAGCTTAAGACTGCCTTTTCCTCTACTGTGACTAGATAAATCCAAGGTAGCCAGCTATTGGTTAAAGGCACAGAAGCAAATGCCATCATTTGATTTCCAGGTCATATTTTTGTAAATGAACTACTTGCCTTCATATGTGGATCTTGTCCAGTGTAATTCCATTAAGAGAGTTAACTCTTCACTCTATTTTCCTTACTCTACAGGCTAGGCTTTGGATGTTATTATTAAGCCATCTCTACTTTTGGTCACAGACAAGAGACCAGAGTCCTAGAAGATCCTCCTAAAAACCACACCAAAACAAAACAAAACAAAACAAAAACACCTTCTCGGCCTGTCCTGCCTGCCCACATCTGTTTCTGAGTTGTTAAATCTAAAGAAGATCAACAGTTTTTCATGTTGTTTGAGCCACAGGATCTTAGAGCCTCTTTGTTTCAAGAAAGCATACCCTAGGGAAATACTAAAGTATCCGCAACCAGCTGTAAGAATGGATGTGAGGTGATTTCATCTATAGTTTCCATGTTGTAAACTTATTCTATTCATAGAAAACTTTCATTGAAAAGATTTACAAAGTATACAATTAACTTAATCACCTTTTTATACTCATCTGGACTGGCCATTGAAGAGTCATCTTGAATGAATGATATGGTTTAACTGCCTCCTTTTATTTATTTTTAATGGCAATTTCTGTTTAGAATAAGGGTGGTAGAAGAGGTAGAGTGACATAAAATAGACATTTACATAATTGCCACTTACTAAGGTGAAAATTATAAACAAAGCCCAATATCCCCTAAAACTAAATGGCAAAATGCTCTTAAATATAAATAAATTATTGGCTATTAACTCAGGTACAATTATTGACAACTTGATAACCGAATATTACATCTCACCTTTAGGGGCATAGCGTGTGGATGACTTAAAAAGCGGCCATTAGAACACTTAAATTATTACCTTTGTAAATAAAATGTGGGCACTACTTAATCTATTTACACATCCACCCAGGTGTTTAATAAGTACCTGATACAGCTGGTTTCAAATGAGAGTTGCATACTTCAAGACATTTTATTAATATTCTAATGATTAAACAAAATATTTTTTAAAAGATCACATTTTTCATCTATTGTCTCATATGGGTATCCTTAAAAAGATCTAAGGCTACACATATTCAATTAGAGTAACAAAATAAAGTTAAGATAATTGTATTAATTGATGTAAGTTATGAAATGGGCATGATGATCTTCACTTCTTTTAAATTAGACTTACACTTCATATGCAGGTGTTCATAGTTTGCTGTTCCCCCTCTGATTACCTCCTTAAAAACTTAGGAAGAAATACCTTTGTATTTATCAGTTTTCACCGTCAATGTACTGGTCAATGTTAATTAAATGACATGAAAGTCAGATAATTTTCTGTAAGATACTATTTCCTTGGATTTTGAGGCTTTTTTGGTGGCTAAACTAGAGGCAACTTTTATTGACATGTTATACTTTTTACAAAGAATATGTGTGCATATTCAACTTTTTTAGTATGTTTGTGTGTGTGCATGTGTGTGCATGTATTTGAGTATATATGTATTTATATAACATAGATAACATAAAATTTTTGATATATTGGCAAAGATATGCCTATCTACATCTACATCTATAATTTTCTCTAGAAATTCATCTAGAATTTCTGGCTCATAGAATATATCTATGTTCAATTTTGTTGATGCTGACAAATTTATTTCTTAAGTGGCTATTTCAATCAGAATGCAAACCATCAGCAAGTAAGAAATTTAGTTAGACTGTGAGTCTTTTTAATTTCAGGTACTTTGGGAGATGAGGTCTTAGTATAGTTTTAATACACATTACACAGATGTCTAATGATATAGTTTTTATATTCCACTTAGTGAAGTGCCTTAGTGAAGTGAGTTTTTTATTTTCTCTTTTTTATTATGTATTCTGTTTTTTTTATAATTGATTTAAAATAGTTTGTCATCATAAAAACTGGATATAGTCACTTTGTTTAGTATACCTAATAATAGGTATCTATTTTCCATAATTTATGTATTTATTCTACAAATTGATTTAAATTTGTCATTCCTGTCCTTTCTTTGTAAATCTTTTTCTGTGTTTTTTAAAATAAATTTTTGTTTAATCATTGTTGAAGAAAATATTCTATGTTATCATTTAAAGAAATATTGCTTTATTTCTCACGTATACACCTAAAATTCAAGTCAATTTATTTTTTGGTATGGTGTTAGGGGGAGGCTTTTTTTCTGCAGGATGCCTAATTTTTCTTTACCATTTACTAAAACGACGTGCCTTTCCTATGTGTAACTCAGTCTTTGTCATAAATTAGGCATCTGTATCTTTTTCATGTTCTGTCTATTTTGAGTCAAAAATTCTTACTGAAAGTCTTACTGAAAAATTAGTTTGTGTCTTATTATATATTTTTAAAATACAATGCCATTTTTCTTCACAGAATCTTTAAGACTTTTTCTCTTTGTGGGGGGGAGGGTTGTTTTGCTTTTTAAAAAACCATTTTGTATTATGATGTGTTCATTGTATTTTTCTTCATATTTCACTTTACGGTGGTTCATATGTCTTCTTAGATTTGTCCTTGATTTTAGTCAATAGTGTTAAAAGATTTTCAGAGCTGATCTCTTCAAATATTGATTCTCTCTTCTTCTTAGGACTCCGATGACATGTAAAAGGGGGGGGGCAAAAAAAGGTATTCATTTATAAAAATTGTGTATTTATTTATACATGTTTAAACTTCAATCACCATAATTCTCTTCATTTGATGCAAAATCGAGACACTTTTTCCAACACTCAAAACAGCTTGTGAACTTGTTCATTTTGACGCTTTTTGTGCTTCTGGTGTTTTTTGTTTCACTTCTTCCACATCAGCAAAACGTTTCCCTTTGAGAACTTTTTTCATCTGGGGAAACAAACAAAAAGATGTTGGTCAGGGTGAGATAAGGTGAATTAGGAGGGTGGGGCATGTGGGCCATGACGTTTTTGATCAAAAACTGCTGAACACTCAGTGCAATGTGAATAGGTGCCTTGTCATGATGGAAGAACCAATTACTTATTTGCCACAACTTGGGACGTTTCTTCTGCAAATCATCTCTCACAATGCTGGCTGGTAAATGGTTGCCAATGGGTTCTTAGAACATTTACCTATCTTAGAACACTTACCTAGCAAGTGAAACCTGCACTACAAGGGTCTCACCCTCCAAAAAAGATAATTCCAAGTCTTTTTGAGTCCCCCCCTTGTACGCTGTATAATTTCTCTATGCTCCATGCGTATCATACATTTTCCCTCTCTATTTTCTTTTGTCTCTGTGTGCTTCTTTTTAATTAATTATCTTTCTTAACTAATTATCTGACAATTTCATCAGTTTTATTTTTGTTTATTTTTGGTTTTTTAATATAATTTTTTATTTTAAAATTATGGGGTACAGTTAAGGATTAGGTATACAAATATTCACTGCGCAGGTACCCTTGTTGATGAGGTGTGCCCACCTTTCCCCAGACAGATATTGACTGCCATTAATCCCACTTCCCTTCTCCTCCCTGCTTCACCCTCCCCCCATAGTTTCCCACCACTGCCCATCTTTTTCTTATAGTACTATGGTAGTTGTTCAAGGTCCACCTGTGAGTGAGAACATGTGATACTCAGATCTTTGCTTCTGTGAGAGATCACTCAGTACTATAAACTCTAATTCCAACCAGGTTGCTACAAATTCATGATTTTATTCTTTTGTATGGCTGCATAATATTCCATTGTGTATATGTACCCCCCCCCTTTTTTTTTTTGAGTTGGAGTCTCACTCCGTCGCCCAGACTGGAGTGCAGTGGCCGCTCCCGACCATCGCAGCCTCAAACTGCTGGACTCCGGCGATCCTTCCGCCTCAGCCTTCCAAGTAGCTGGAACTACAGGCACGCGCTACCATGCCCAGCTAATTTTTGATTTATTGTAGAGATGAGGTTTCACCAAGTTGCCCAGGTGGGTCTCGAACCTGCGGGCTCAGGCAATCCACTCACCTCAGCCTCCCAAAGCGCGGGATTACAGGCCGAGCCACCGAGCCCGGCTAATGCATCATTTTTATTTGTAGATTTAAGTATAGGCATTGCACTGCATAATCTTTTTTTTTAGATTGAAAAATATAGTTTATTTAAAAAGTAAATTAGAGACACAACTGTGTCATCCTATCAGCTTTGTCTTGCTCTCTGGGACCCATGTGTGTCGATGGATCAAAGACCTAAAACCTCAAACTATAAAAATCTTAGAAAGCACAGGACATACCCTTATGAAAATTGGAACTGGGAACCAATTCCTATTCAGAATGCTTAAGGCCAATACCTTAGGAAATAAGATAGACAAATGGGACCTAATCAAATTAACAAGCTTCTGCAAAGCAAAAGAAACCATCAAGAGAGCAGGGAGACAGCCCGCAGAATGGGAAAAAATATTTGCCAACTGTATATCTGACAAAGGCCTAACATCTGGGATCTGCAAGGAACTCAAACACCCTGAAAGGAAAAAAACAAACAACCCCTTTAAAAATGGGCAAAAGACATGAATAGACACCTGTTAAGAGAAGACATACTAGCAGCCAATAGACACACAAAAAAGTGCTCAGCTTCACTCATCATCAGAGAAAGGCAAATCAAAACCACATTGAGATACCACTTAACCCTTGTAAGAATGGCCATCATGAATAAAACAAAGAACAGCAGATGCTGGCGAGGATGTGGAGAAAAAGGAACGCTTCTACACTGCTGATGGGAATGCAGACTAGTACAACCTCTTTGGAAAACAATGTGGCAATTTCTGAAAGAACTAGAAATTGACCTTCCATATGAGCCAGCAATTCCCCTATTGGGAATATACCCGGAGGAACTCAAATATTTCTACAAAAAAGATACCTGACACGTATGTTTGTTGCAGCTCTATTCACAATAGCAAAAATATGGAACCAATCCTGTTGCCCATTGAAGCTATACTGGATAAAAAAATGTGGTACATGTACACAATGGAATATTATGCAGCAACTTTGATGGATTTGGAGTGGATCATACTCAGTGATTTATCACAGAAACAAAGAACTGAGTTCCATATGTTCTCACTCGTAAGGTGACCTTGAACAATTATAATGTTGTAAGAAAGTGATTGGCAGCAGTGGCAGACTGTCAGGGGAGTGGGGGGTGAGACTGGTAGTTGAGGGAAACTGCTAGGGAAGGGAGGGGCATACCTCATCAACAAGGGTAGCTGCATGATTGGTGTTTATATACCTAACCCTTAATTGTACCCCACATCTTTATAATAAATACATTAATTTTTTTAAAAAAGTAAATTAGAGAGAGAGAGAAAAGATTCACCTCCCAAGGTGGGGGGAGGGCAATGTTAGGAAAAATGGTGACTGTGGCTCAAGGACCCGCATGGAGATCATGGCTTAGTAAAGCAATGATTAGAAAGTAAATGAGAAAGAAAGAGAGAGAGAGAAAGAGAGAGAGAGAGAGAGAGAGAGATCGATTCACCTCCCTAGGGTAGAAGAGGGGGTCAATTCTTAGGAAACATGGCAGCAGCCACAGCTCAAATTACTGGTAAAGACATGGCCTGAATAATCTTTTAAGGAGACAAATAATCTGTGATAAAACAATTTTCTGTCTAAGTAATATGTTCAACAAGAAAATGTAAACTATGTGCATGTGTGTACTCATACTTTAGAGTATAATACCGAATTATTAAGAGTCTAAAATGACAATATGCATTTTGGTATTTTCTTAGGAATTTATAATTTCATTATTTTGTCAGTTCTTTGAAAGTTCACAGGTTAATGTCATCCTGGCATCAACTATGCTTTTAAGTTAACAAAATACTTTAATTATAGCTTTAACTTCTTCCTTGTAGTTTAATATCTTTGTGTAGAGCAAAAATTTTAAATGAGAACTACAAGAGGTCAATATCTGGAAACTCTTGGTTCATTTCTGGAATAAAAATTACTACATTTCAAAGGCTGTTACGGGATCTAAGGAAAGCTAATTTCGCTTAATTTCTAGAATTTAAAAAAAAAATTGGTCCTGCTCTGGGAATTGAAACATTTGCAAATTGTTAATTGTTTCATATGGTTTGTGGTTAATCTGTAGTAAAAGAAGTAGACAATTATCTTATGAATATTTTACTTTAAAAGGAAAACACATTATTTTGTGCCTGATAACTTCTGGTTAGAGTAAACAATTGATTTTAAAGTCACTATGTATGAATTGTTTTCAGTGTATTCCAAAATTCCAGATTATTCTCAGTCATAGGAATTTTCCTAATAAAATGGCCACCAATGCCATGCCTTAGAAATGCCTCAGAGTTTCCTGCAATTAGGAGCTATAGAAGATAATATGCTGTTCAAAACCATTCCTCCTGGAAAGAATCATATTATTTAAAAAACGAGGTGAACACAGAACCATACTAATTTGTCTTTTAGTTCAATTTATCCCATCAGTGAGAACTATATACAAATTAAAAAGTAAACAAACTATTTTAAAAAGAAAATTCAAGGGGGTTTCTGTTTAGAGTAATATTTTGGATTGAAGAGTCTCAAATGTACTGCCTAGAAGACGTGCAAAAATCTTTAAAGTATTACTTTAAAGAAATTTAAAAGACTGTAAGAAAGTAAGAGAAATATTTGAAACCAGTAGTCAACTGAAGAAACTCACATGGGAATGTAAGTGAGCAGGAGAACTGCTGAAGTTCCCTGATGAAAGGAAAACCTCTGTGAATAAAGCTTACACACAGAGGGAGGCAGAAGGGGGACTCTGGGCTAAGCCTTGGACTTTTGCTAGGTGGGGAGCCAGAAGTCAAACCACACCTCAAAAAGTCTGGGAATCTGGAAAAGTTGTATCTTCAGGAAAATCATTACTAAAAGGATAGACAGTTTCTTGTAGGCTATGAATGATGGAGAAAAAAAATAAAAAGTCCTCCCTCCTCTCTAGTTTTCAAAGGCATTAGCCTCCCTCATGTGTGTTTAGGACCTAAATATTTACATCCAAGATCATTCAGTTGAGATGATACTTCTGAGAGTAACAGGAAAAATCAAACAGAAATCTTGGAAAAACACACCATGATATGTTTTTACGTGATATGTGCATAGGGTGTGAATGATGTTAGGTAGAGTGGTATGGGGGTCTCCAATTTATAACATATATCTTTGAACTTCTGTAAAATAAAATCCAACAAATATGAGCCCACAATAGTAAAATCACAAGCACAAGAAAATATGAGGGAATTCAAAAACTGTGTCTACAAAAAATCCTTCGCAATGATCAGCTCTTTTTTTTTTTTTTTTTTTGAGTTGGAGTCTCATTCTGTCGCCCAGACTGGAGTGCAGTGGCCGCTCGCGGCCACCGCAGCCTCGACCTGCTGGGCTCCGGCGATCCTTCCGCCTCCGCCTTCCAAGTAGCCGGAATGACAGGCACGCGCTACCACGCCCGGCTGATTTTTTTAAAAAAATTTATTGTAGAGATGAGGTCTCGCCAAGCTGCCCGGGGGGGTCTCAAACCCGTGGGCTTAGGCAATCCACTCACCTCAGGCTCCCAAAGTGTGG
>CAUYQG010160748.1:0-11328 GCA_963574415.1 Tarsius wallacei | reverse complement strand
GTCGGGCATGATGGTGCACACCTGTAGTCTCAGCTACTTGGGAGGCTGAGGCAGAAGGATCACCTGAGCCCAGGAGCTCACGGCTGCCATGAGCTGTGATCATCATGATCATGCCACTTTATTCCAGCCTGGGTGACAGAGTGAGATCCTGACGCAAAAAAAAAAAAAAAAAAAAAAGAAAGCCACCAACATGTTGGGTGTCCACTCTGCTCTGCTAGGAAGGATGTACTTTAGGAAGGATGAGAGCCTTGAAATAAACAATTTCTGATAGGCAGGGGATTTTAGGGCGTCACTCCACTCCTTCCCAGGGCCCCTGAAATCAAACACATCTTATCTAGGCTGCTGATCAAGGCTATTGCTGATAATGGAGTGTCTTGGCTGTGCCTTTCATTTTAGAATGCTAGCCATGATTTGAATTCACTTGACTTCCGAAGGCTGGTAGCTTCTGGAGCATTTCAGTCTGATGACAAGTAAATGTAACTTAGTGCTTCAGGGGAGGGTGGCACAGGAGGCATACTGGTCTTTACTGAATGCTCACGACACTGGCCTTATACCTGCAGTCCTTTCTGGATTCTCCCGACATTCCCATGGAATAGATGGCTCTCTAGCCCGACCTCATCTTCTCCTTCCTTCACTCAGCCACCCTAGTCTCCCTTCTGTTCCTCTAACACACAGAGCATATTCCCACCTCAGGGCCTTTTCACTTGCTGTTCCATCTGTCTGGAGCACTTTTCCTCCAGAGAGCCCCTAGGTTTGCTCTGGCTCTGCCTTCAAATTTTGCCCAAATGCCATCTTCTCCAAGAAGCTGTTCTAGAGCACTCTATTTACAACTGCAGCACTTTCCAGCTTTGCCTGACCCTCTCCATCCCCATATGCACGGTACCCCTTGCCATCTAAG
The DNA here is from genome assembly GCA_963574415.1 of Tarsius wallacei. NCBI lineage: Eukaryota > Metazoa > Chordata > Mammalia > Primates > Tarsiidae > Tarsius > Tarsius wallacei. The sequence continues at coordinate 10,430 of CAUYQG010160748.1, read as the reverse complement.
GAGGATATATATTTATGTATGTGTACACACATACAGCCCTAGGAGTGACTGTCTCCTTAATATTTTGTGCCCTAGGCCCCTGACTTTCCTTCTCCTAGTCCCACCCTGTGTAATATATAAGCTTTTTTTTTCCTTTTTTTAGCCACCAAGAACCAATTTTCACCCCATGGGGCTGATATTGCCCCCATTGAGATGCATGCTCTAGGGCCATCTCTGTTTCCTCCAGAAGAGATACAGTTTAAAGAAAGCAACCTCAACTTGGGTGTTCCTCTCCTCCCTGACTCCACTAGTCCAGGGTGATTCTGCTGCTAGTCAGTCAACACATTCTTTCTTGCCAAAGCATCTGCAATGTATGGATTAGCAAGAGTCTCTTGTGGTAGTTTTAAGTGCAGGAGCACCTGGGCAAGAGTGGTTAGGATGTGGAGAGCAGTTTTCCAACTTCCCTTAGTTCACACCACTCTCTGTCAATTCACAGTCAAGCAGTGACCACCTGGTATCTTCGTTTAGGTTCTCTGGGGGTGCAGAGCCTAAGATAAAGACTCTGGTGAAAATAGATTATTTGGGAGGTAATCCCAGAGGCAGGGGTAAGGGAACAGTGAGAAAGAGACAGGGAAGGGGGAAAGCCAACGAAGAGTCTATTATTGGACTGTTGTGGACAATGGGAGTGCAAATCCAAAGGGACCTCTGAGAAGCATAAAGAATGCCTTCTAGAGTTGTCCATTGCAAGGGCTGGCGGCTAGAGCATTTATTGGAGGCTACACTCCCCCACAGTTGACATTTGCTCTTGGGGGATTACTTCCCCTGCACTCCTGGGCTCTTTCTGTGATTGCTGAGTGGGTTTCCATGGCTCAGGAGAAAGCCAAGTAGAAAAGGGCAACATGCTGAAGGTGGGAGAAGTCTGTGAGCACAGAACCATCCACTACCTCTATGGCTGAATTTAGAGATGGACCAAAGGAATGTGACATGGGCACAAAAAGCAACTGCCACACTTGGGTTCCTTTGATCAACTTCCTATACACACTTGGATGGACAGAATGGTTGAGCTCACCGATTCTCAACCCTGGCTGCATATCAGTATGCAGGGAGCTTTAAAAAATTATGAATGCCCAAATCCCACCCTGATCATTTCAACCTGGTCATCTGCATTTTTGACAGTTCCTCTGGCAATTCTGATGCAAAAAGAGGATGAGAAGCACTGATACAGACAGAGCTGATATCTCAGAGTTGGAATGAATTGTTCCTAGACCTCACGATCTCAGAGAGTTGTAGAAGAGTAAAGCTGGAAAGGCCATCACCTGGTTACAAATGAGAAGTCCAAGGCTCTGAGGTGAGTGCTTTGTATAAGATGAGACTGCTGGGTGGTGATGGAATTAAAATTCCCACCTCCTGCCTCCTGGTTCCATGTAACAAATGATGCCCCTATGAGTTCCAGGTCCAAAGCCTCACTAGAAGCTGAAAACCAGTGCTGGCATATTGTCTTTTCCATTAATGCCCACAGCAATATTTCTCATCCCACAGGTTATTCTAGAACTTTGTCACTCCTCTGTCAAGAAGTGGAATCTATGTCTTCTTTTGAACCTGGGTAGACCTTGACAAACAGAGCATGGTGCAAATGACACTATACTTCTGAGGATAGAGATTCTGCCATTCTCTTTCTCTCTTTCTCATCCTTGGAACCCAGGCCACGTAGAAAGACTAAGGCATTGAGGTCTGCTATCTTCAACTTCCACTGAGCTCCCAACCAACAGCCAGCACTGACTTGCCAGACGTTTACATGAGCCATTTTGGAAGCAGAGCCTCCAGCCTTCAGCAAAGTTGTCCTTGTTGATTCTACATGAACCAGAGATGAGCCTTCCTGCCGAGCCCTACCCAAATTACAGATCTGTGAGCTACATGAATGATAGTTGTTGTATTAAGCTGCCAATTTGGGGGGTTGATTATAACACAGAAATAGATAACTGGAATGCCACCCATGTCTTACTTTCAATACTTTGAGTTTGAGCTAAAGAAAATTCACAAGTATGTGCCTTTTACTGAATACTCGCTATATTTAAGACATGATTCACAATAATTTTACAATAGAAGACAACCATCCTTGTTTTACAAATAGAAAGTTTAATGGTAAGACTGAATTCAAACTCAGGTTTGTTTGACTTCAGGGGCTGTACTCTTCTACCAAGCCACACAATCTCCATTCACTTTATGTAATCTGGCCACTTGATAGGCTGTCTGTAATTCTGTCTGCTGTCTCCTCATTAATCCATCATTCCTGCAACTTCCTTGATAATCAGCAGGGCTGAATGACAGCTCTCAGTCCTATGGGGGTCTTTCCGGAAAATAGGTAAAAAAGTAGTGGGTGATCACAAGGTGGTCAGCACAAAAAGATGGTGGACAATTAATTAATTCATTGATGCTCTCTCTAGTTCACATTTTCCCAGTGACTTCCCTAGAAATGATTTCTCCTTCTACTTCAGTTTATTTTATCTTACATAATATTTGCCTCCAATTTCCAAAATGCCTTTGGGATCACTTTGGAAACAAGGGAGGAGAGAAACAGAGGGCTTCAGGAGATCAGATGACCATACCTTAATGTTTCCTAAGTACTTATATATAGTTGAGACCAAGTGATGGTTCCAGGAAGAAAGTGGAAAGCACAATTAATTGTGATGTTATTAAGTTATCCTTAAGTGGGATGTGCAGTCTCCTTAGGGGTCATAGGCTGGCTTCTAAAAAGTAACATTTTTTTTTCTGATTATAATCATTATGTGGTTTTATGTCAGAAGAATTCTAAGCCATAGACAAATATTTTTTTAAAACTAGAGAAATACTCATAATCTTACCACTCAAAGATAATGTTAACTGGCTATAAGGATCTTCAGAATATCTTTGGGCCAGTTGCAGAACTGAAACAACTAAATAGAGCCTTGGGGGATGTTAGCATCACGGTTTATTTAGAAGTATTAACAGATACAAAATCAAGCTCATTAGTGTGCTAGTATGTGTGGTGGCCATATAAGCAGCAGTCCCCAACCTTTCTGGCATTAGGGACCAGTTTTGTAGAAGACAATTTTTCCACAGTCAGGGGGTGGTGATCATCAGCCATTAGAGTCTCATAAGGAGTGCACAACTCTCATGCGCAGTTCACAATAGGGTTTGCGCACCTCTGAGAATCTAATGCTGCCGCTGATGTAACAGGAGGCAGAACTCTGCATGACTGCCACTCACCTCCTGCTGTATGGCCCAGTTCCTAACAGGCCATGGACCGGTACTGGTCCATGGCCCAGCCCGGGGGGTTGGGGACCCCTGACATAATGTATCTTCTTGGCTAGGCTAACTACATTTCCCAGAATTTCCATTCCTGTATGTTTCTAGTTAGTGTGGAACACAAGAGAGCTTCTTGTGGGAGATCTGGGTAGATGTGGAGTGGTAGCCATATTGTATCTCACACAAATTGGCAATGATCAGCTGCCTCATCTTATTAGTACCAGGAAGCTTCTGGGCCTGCAACTGCTCTACTTTCCCCCGAGTCTCCCCTCAGTTTGTCTGACTCCTGGGCCACGTGTGTACTTAATTTTATGATGAAGAGCCTGGCTTCTACAGGACATCCATACTACCAAGGTCAAAGGCAACAAGAACCAACACCAGGTTCAGTCTCTCCTCATGAGCTAAACTCGTGCCTGTGGTTTTCAGTTTGTTTTACTCTCCCCTACCTTACATTCATCCTTCCTTCCTGACTACCTGCCCTATAGATGTCAAGTTCCAGCATCAGATGTGAAGATAATGGCTTTATGGAGACTGCTTAACTGGTTCCCACAGTTGTATAAGGTCAAATCTCTGTAACAAATCCCTTAATGTGTGTGTCTTAGTGGTTCTCATTCTGTGATTGAATCCTGAGTTACACAGCTGAAATAGAAAGCTTCTGAAGCAATTAGATTAAATGGTCTATAGCTGTGCTATCCAACAGAGTAGCCACTAGCTACATGTGGCTATTTGAATTTAAATCAGTCAAAGTTAAAAATAATTACAAATTTATTTCCCCAGTCAAGTTTTAAGTGCTCAGTACTGTAGTCACATGTCTGGTGGCCACTGTATTGGGCAGCACTGATATAGAACACTTTCGTTACCGTAAAAATGTTCTATTAGACAGTGCTGGTCTATAGTGATAATAGCTAGTATTTACTGAGTTATTACAATGAATCAGATGAATCACAGGCATCTGTTTTACAAGTATTAACTCATTCAGTCTGTATATAACTCTATGAGACAGGTACTGCTACCTTACAGATAAGGAAACTGAAGCACACTGATTAAATGCCTTGTTAAGGTCAGAGGTAAGGTTTGACCTCAGGAAGTTGAGAGTCTATAGTTTTAACCTTAAACCATACTGTGAAGGTCCCATTGGCCTGGCTTGGCACCACAGGAGTGGGTGGCACCCGTGGAGTCTCCTGCTCTGAAATGACTCTCTCTGGTTTAGACAGTGAGCATCTCTGGTTTAGACAGTGAGCATCTCAGTAGAGTCCATAATGGATTCCCCCAGTTTTCTTAGATCATATGAACTTGGGTTCTCATTTGCTCTCAAGAAGGGGTACATACCCCACCCCACCAACCTTCCAATGGTAAGAAAGGTCACAGTCAGATGCATTAGTTAAGGTAGTGCAAGCTGCTGCAATAAATAAACCCTGAAATTTCAAAGGTTTTACAAAATAGAAGTTTATTTTCCAAGTATAAAGTCCAATCAGCAGCCTAGAATAGAGGGGAGGGAGGGCAGGGAAGGAGTGTCATCCAAGGACCCAGGTTGGCAGAGGCACTGCTGTCTTCAACACGAAGATTCCAAGTTTGCTCTGGAGAGTGACATCCAGTGGGCAAACAGGGACAGAGAGAGCATGAGGGGAATCAGGTAGGAGACTTTTAATCACCAGGCCTGGATGCAGCAGGCATCACTTCTGCTCAAATCCATTGGCCAGAAGTCAGTCACATGGCCACTTCTAATTACAAGGGAGACTGCAAATGTAGTCTAGCTGTGTGTTGGGGAAGAAAAAGTTAAAGCTTTGGCGCTATAGCAGCCAGTCTCTGCCACATCAGATTTGAGTGCTGTGAAGTAATTAATGCCCATGAAGCTAATGATGGTACAAGATTAATGCTAAAATCACCCTCTCTAGCTACATTTTCTCTCTTGTTCTTTGTCACAATAATGACATGGTCAAAAGTCAGAGAACCAATATAAACTGGAGGAGAAGACCTTAACTCTGAGGCTGAATATGAACAACCCTTTCTTTATGACTCACCCTCTCAGCTTTGCTTCCTGCAATGCCCACATTATGGTTCTTCCAGGATGCTTGAAAGTGGAACTCCTATGTGAAGAACCAGTTCTGTAAACAACTATGCACCAGTAAAAACTACAAAGAGAGGTTGAAATTATAAATATTCCTGCAGCATAGAAATCCTACTTGGTTGGGAAAGTCGTATGTTTAGGTTGCTTCTGTTTTAAAGCCACATTAACCCATAACTTTTGCTGTGGTACTTCTGGGCAGAAGATCCTTAGCAAGCCCCTAGGCCTCTGTATGTTGGTGGCTCCTATTCTAATGTCTTCTCCTTATATTGTCTTTGGCTTGTCATGTAAAAGTCTGATCTGAGATTCCTCACATTATTTATTTATTTGTTTATTTATTTATTTACTTTGAGTTGGAGTCTCACTTTGTCACCCAGGTTGGAGCACAGTGGCACGCTCACGGCCACTGCAGCCTCGACCTGCTGGGCTCAGGCAGTTCTTCTACCTAAGCCTTCCAAGTAGCTGGAACCACAGGCATGCGCCACCACGCTCAGCTAATTTTTTGATTTATTGTAGAGACAAGGTCTGGCCATGTTGTGCAGGCTGGTCTTGAACCCCTGGACTCAGGCAATTCTCTCAACTCGGCCTCCCAAAGTGCTGGGATTACAGGCATGAGCCACCAAACCTGGCTGATTCTTTGCTTTTAATAATCTGTAACTCTGACCTGGTAATCTACTAAACAGGAATTAAATGCCTGTGTTCACTTATTTCCAGTGAATGAATGAACATGCCTGCTCAGCCAAACCTAATATGATTAAGAGACTGGGCTGTCCAGGTAGACTCACTTGGGTTCAAATCCCGGCTCTACGTTGAGTAAGTTTCTAACATTTCTCTGCTTGCATTTCCTTATCTGTAAAGTGGGGGTAATTACTTTGAATAAAACTATGTTACATCTATAGAGCATTTTATCACCATTTCAACAATAAGTTGTAATTATTATTAATTCAAATTCTATGATTCTGAGTCTTTGGATAAAGTTTACCATTATATAATCAACCATTTTTTCACTTAATGCAAATAATTTGGTATCAATAATTTGTAGAGGGCAATTTTTAAAATCATGGGGATTGTTTCTTCTATAATTTGCATGTATTTGATTTTGATTCTAACTATAAAACATGCTTATCTATTCACTAACACTTGATTAGTGAGAATATCTATTAGAGTACTATGTTTGTCTAATTCTAGTTTCCATTGCTTAGGATTGTCATAGGAAGGCACCTCCTAGAAAGATCATGGGGTTCCATCCCTTCATAATACACACCAGGAAACTGAAGTTCATAGAAATTTGTTTCAGAGGTGAAGGAGACTTGAAGATGACTTAATGAAATATTGTAAAATTTGCAAAAGTGGTCACTAAGACCATATTTTCATCATTTTAAAAATTGCTTATTTCCCCACACTAGGCTGCACAAAAAAATCACAGTGTGATGTTTGCTTTGTTTGGAATTCTAAGAGTACTGATTTTTTACTGCTGATCACAAACACTGGATACTGTTCATATATGTCTGTTCAACACAAAAATGGGGGAAAAATCTTTACTTGAATTACAAAGTAGGTCATAGGTGGGGAAAATACCAGACAGCAAATTAATTTGATCCCTTCAGTCTACAAGTGAGGAAACACGAGCTCAGAAATATTAAGTCTTTTGCCCAAATGACATTTATTCCCACTTTTTAAAGTCTACTTTGTGCTGGGCTCCGGGGTTATAGAAGGGAATAAAACAAAGTCCCTGGCCTCCAATAGACTATACAGCCTGGTGGTATTATGCAAGACACTTGCAAGTTTTAAAATTTAACTTTGAAAATATCCTACAATTGAAAATTCCTCACTAATTCAAACTCATCCTCTTCTGCCTTTACACCAAACCCAGAATTTGTTTGACTTTACTGTGAATACAAATCCGTGTAATAACAAATTATATTTTATATTAGGAGCAAGGCAACATGTCTGTAGTTGAAAGACAACACAGCTATGTGTTCAGTTCCTGTTAATTCAATTAATCAGATAATTATAAGCAATTATAATTTACTCACTAAAGTGAGATTACTGCCTATTTTATATTTTCATTTGTCTCTTCTTTAAATTAAAATATTCTATACTGTACTAAATACTATAGCAACATGAGAATAACTTTTACTTTATTCTCTATGCATTCCTAAAAGAAAAACAAAAAGGCCACGAACTTTGTTTTATTCCCTTCTATAACCCCAGAAGCCGGCACAAAGTAGACTTTAAAGAGTGGGAATAGGCCGGGCTTGATGGCTCAGCCTGTAATACTGCGCTTTGGGAGGCCGAGGTGAGTGAATTGCCTGAGCCTGAGGGTTTGAGACCCGCCTGGGCAACTTGGCGAGACCTCATCTCTACAATAAATCAAAAAATTAGCCGGGCGTGGTAGCGTGCGCCTGTAGTTCCAGCTACTTGGAAGGCTGAGGCGGAAGGATCGCCGGAGCCCAGCAGGTCGAGGCTGTGGTGGCCAGGAGTGGCCACTGTACTCCAGTCTGGGTGACAGAGTGAGACTCCAACTCAGAAAAAAAATGTGGGGTACAATTCAGGATTAGATATTCAAGTGGTCATCGTAAAGTTTTATGTTATTTTATTTGAGATAGAGTCTCACCATGTTGCCCAGCCTGGAGTGCGGTGGCAAGATCATAGTGCACTACAACGTCAGACTCCTATACCCAAGTCATCTTTCTGCCTCAGCTTCCTGAGTAGCTGGGGCTACAGGTGTGTGCCATCATGGCCAACTTCTGTTAGAGTTTTTGTTCTTAGATTTCTGTACTACTCCTTTCATCCTGTTAGTATACTTATAGCCTTAGAATAAACTTCACTTTATATGAATTAGCTTAAGTGGGTTTCTTGCAATCAATTGAACCTGAGAAGACCCTCTGCTCTTTCTTGAATTTATCATGGATTATAATGGAACATTTTACCCTGGATAAAAAGACCAAATATGAATTTCATTTATACTAAAACTTGCACCAAGTAATAGTAGATTTTAGTTGCAAACACAATCTCTCAATATTCTGCCTGGAGACAGGGATGAAGGGAAATGGAGATCTCGAGAGAATGCAGGATCATTTGATGTAGATTGAAGGGGCTACAGTGGCAATTAGAAAGGAGCTCATCCAAATCATTTGAAATGGGTATGGGAGTAGGAGGATGGTCTTGCAGAAATAATCAGAAAATCCCAAATCATTGCCTCTTGACTGTGCAAGCTATAGAAACACAATACACAGCTATCCTGTCTGTTTTGGCTGACCTCCAGATGAGTCAACTGGTTTCTAACTTGGTGCTTTTAAAATGCTCTGGTTTAGGCCTGGTGTGGTGGCTCACACTTATAATCCCAGCACTTTGGGAGGCCGAGGTGAGAGGATTGCCTGAGCCCACGGGTTCAAGACCAGCCTGGGCAACTTGGCAAGACCTCATCTCTACAATAAATCAAAAGACTATCCAGGCATGGTAGCACATGCCTGTAGTTCCAGCTACTTGAAAGGCTGAAGTGGAAAGATCGCCTGAGCCCAGCAGGTTGAGGCTGCGGTGACCATGAGCGTGCCACTGCACTCCAGCTTGGGCAACAAGTGAGAATCCAACTCAAAAAAAAAAAAAATAGGCCGGACTTGGTGGCTCAGCCTGTAATCCCAGAACTTTGGGAGGCCAAGGTGAATGGATTGCCTAAGCCCGCGGGTTCGAGACCAGCCCTGGCAAGACCTCGTCTCTACAATAAGTCAAAAATTAGCCAGGCGTGGTAGCACTCACCTGTAGTTCCGGCTACTTGGAAGGCTGAGGCGGAAAGATCGCAGGTGTCCAGCAAGTCAACGCTGGGGTGGCCTTGAGCGTGCCACTGCACTCCAGCCTGGGTGACAGAGTGAGACTCTAACTCAAAAAAATAAAATAATAATAATAATAATAATAATAAAATGCTCTGGTTTATCTCTAGGGCTTTTTACCTCACTTTTCTCTCATCTTGTCTCCTAGTCCCTCCCCACCTCCTGCCCTCCCATTTTTTTTTTACCTTGAGCTGCTTATCTTATTTGATTGCTTACTCTTTAACTCTGTTATATTTTTGCCCTACCTGCCTCAGAAGTAAGCCCATGCACCATAAAGCAATTTGCCTATCATGACTTGATTTCTGAAGAACTGGCCTAGAGTTCCCTACTCTATCCTCTTTGAGTTCCCTCGGGGAGGGTCTACAGATTATCTGATAAGTGTGTCTCATTCCCCTATTGGTTTGTTGTCTGTATTCACTCTGGAACTTCCCATCTTTCCACTTTCTCCACAAAACCTCTCAACTCACCCTAAATACATATATAAAGTATCTGCTGATACAGTATGCAAATAAATGCAGCTACTTTCCTGGCACTGACTTGTAGCTTGGTTCTGGTTCAACCCCTGGGATGCTGGCAAGAGTAATAACTCAACAGCAGCATGTCAGCAAGTAGAAAGAAATGGCCTGGAGAATGGACTGAAGTTGGTAGGGTAGAGGGCTTTCTTGAATGTTGTTCTGAACAGAGTGATTAAAAGACAAATTAAAGAAAATTGGTTCAAGGACTTGGGTATGATGATCAACCTGACTAAGGTATCTATACTACCATTCTTCAGTTACAAGTAACAGAAACCAGTGTAACCTCGGGCAAAATAGGGAGGGAAATTTATTATAAGTTAGGGTGTCTCACAAAACCCAAGGTTAAGCATGTTACTGGACCTCATGAATGGACTTGAACAGGCAACTTCAAAAATCTTCAGAAACCCAAACAATAAACATCATTTATTCTTCTGTTTATAATGTTTCTTTTTGCTTCACCCACTGTGATGAGCAGTTTCCTCTGCTCCTTACAAAGCGTAAGAAAATATAGCTTCCCTACAACCCACAGTGCCAAGGCACTATTGTTTACTTTCTAAGTTTTAACCACAGGAAAAAAAAAATCTCTCTCTGCCTCTCTCTCTTTCTTTCCCCCTTTCCCTCTTGGGGGGGGGGGGGGGGGGGGGGGGGGGGGGGGGGGGGGGGGGGGGGGGGGGGGGGGGGGGGGGGGGGGGCGGGGGGGGGGGGGGCCGGGGCCCGAGGGCCTCCCGCGCTCCTCTCTGGATGCCGCGCGCGTCC
>CAUYQG010160745.1:0-44240 GCA_963574415.1 Tarsius wallacei | reverse complement strand
CCACGCCCGGCTAATTTTTTGATTTATTGTAGAGATGAGGTCTCGCTTGCCCAGGCGGGTCTCGAACCCGCGGGCTCAGGCAATCCACTCACCTCAGCCTCCCAAGGCGCGGGATTACAGCCTGAGCCACCGAGCCCGGCTGATTCTTCTGTATTTTACAGATTTGGGTAACCTGCCTAGATACTAAGAATGACTTACCTAAGATTTTGGATCTAGTGCATTTTGCATAAGGGCTCAGATACAGATTTCCTCAGTCCAAATCCTTTGTACTCAATGATAGACTGTTATGGCTGGGACGTTACATGGACACTTAAAAAACCTGGGAATGTGTCTGTGTAGAAAGGAAAGGATACAGGGGAAGCGTTATCACTGTCTTGATGTGTTTGGAACCCTACCCTGTGGTGGGGGTGTTAGTCTTACTCTGAAGCTTCTCAGGGTGAAAGTTTGAATGTGTGTTGTTTATGTCTACTTTATTTTGGCTTAATAAATAAATTTTTTTCTGACATACAGTTCTAGCGGCAGAAGGGTGCCTGTCCTTGTCCTAGTGCACTGGCCTCTGCCCACCTGTTTGCCTTATTTCATTATTTCTTCCCTACCCCATTCTCTACATTCAATATACTGGTTGGTCTTGTCTTCTACCACAGGGTCTTTGCACTGCTTGGCTCTCTGGCTAGAATACTACTCCCCTTTCCCCACAGTTTTGCTTGGTTGAGTCTTATGCATCTCTCAGCATTCAGCCTAAAGATTGCTTGCCTGGAGAAGACTTCCCAAAGAGAATGAATGTTGTGCAACAACTTCAGTAAATGTTTGAATCAGGGTCACTATTCTAAGCAACGGGAAGGGACTGTGATTAAACAAAAATGGAGTTTTTTAAGGGGATGTTGAGAAGCTTGTGGTCTCCTTGGGAGGGCTGAAGAACTAGGCATGTAGCTAAAAGTTTCAGAAACAATGTCCAAAACCATGTCCAGACTCTATCCAGAGGTGATTTATATGCTAATCAGGCAGCAGCCTGAGAGTAGGCTCTTGTATCCAGGCCTTTATCATTCCTTGCCTGGACAATTCCAGAAGCCTCTAAGAAACATTCATGCCTCTGGTCCTGTGCTTCTCAGTCCATCCTGGACACTGTACTAGTAATGTTCTGAATCTGCTTGTGCCCTTACCTACTTGAAATTCTTCAATGGCTACTCTTATTTGCAGAATTGTTTCCTCTCAAACTTTTTATTTTTACTTTTGAGTCTGAGTCTCACTCTGTCACCCAAGCTGGAGTGCAGTGGCATGCTCAGCGGCACGCTCACGGTCACTGCAGTCTCCACCTGCTAGGCTCAGGCGATCCTTCTGCCTCAGCCTTCCACGGAGCTGAAACTACAGGCATGTGCCACCACGCCTGGCTAATTTTTCTTGATCTATTGTAGAGACGAGGTCTCACCAAGTTGCCCAGGCTGGTCTCGAGCCCCTGGACTCAGACAATCCTCTCACCTCAGCCTCCCAAAGTGTTGGGATTACAGGCAGGAGCCACTGCACCCATCCCACTCAAACTTCTTATGTTGAATTTCTATTCCCTAGTACATCAGAATATTACTGATTTGGAGATAGGGTCTTTAAAGAGATAATTTAAAATGAGACGTCATGATGGACCTTAATTAAAAACAAAAACAAATGACAATAACAACAACAACAAAAAACAAAACCATGGCAGACTACTGGCCTAAAGAGAAAACTGCTACCTTAACCCTTCAGCACTGGATGTTGTGGTTCGCACAGCAGTCTGGAAATCCGTTCTGTTGCAGTCACTGCCAGCAGTTTGCTCTGGGAACACAGCCTTGCCCCATAGTTGGTCCCCAAAGCTAAATGCCTAAGTTGCCATCCTTACTAGTCAAATCAAATCAGGTCCATACCAGCACGTAGCTTCTTTCCGCAAGTTGCCCGCACGTGCATTCTAGGTGTGCAAGGATGAATCTAATTGGTGGTGCTGAAGTCCATTCCTAGTTGCAGAAGACACTGGAGACCTGAGTTTTCTACCTTCTATATTGTCCTGGGAAAGTAGGACTCATTGGTTGAAAACCAACCCAACTACATCAAAGATATTCAAAAGGTGCTGGCCAGTGGAAAACATGGCAGATTTTTCTACACTGAGACCCAGGGGTCTCATCTACATTATGGGCTAATTATATTTACCTCACAGGGTTGCTATGAAGACTAAGGTCATTCACGTGAAACTGCTTAATAAACTGTACAGAGAGATATAAGTATAAAATAATTTTATTCTTCTAGTATGAGTTACATCTTTGACCAGAGCATAAAATCAAGTGCTTAACAAGTTGACAAATGTCCAGCTCACTTTATATGTTTTTAAAATATGGAGGATATTTTACACCCCCAAAAGGCATTTTAAATATTCAGGAGAAATTGAAAAAAGAAAAAAAGCACTTCTTGTATCAAAGTGCTGCTCTCACAAATTTCTATCATCTCCAGTTTTATTTTGTAATGGAAATATACAAAACTGTGCCAAGCATAGAAATTGTAGTTTAAAACATTTGAGTGGGTTTTCAGCTACTTTTGACTTGTTTTTGAATTTTAAGGCTTTGTTCTAATCTACTTTTTACTCTGATTTCAACATGAATACAGCCCTCTTGTTAGAAAACAGACAATGGACTTATTCAACCCTCAAGGCCCTCTACATTTGGTGTTTCTACCGTGGCCCATGGTGGCTCACCAGAGGTATTATTATCTTGGAAAAAAATGTGTATGTAACAGCTGAGTTTTTAGCACAAGTAATAACAGTTGTGTAAAGGGTGTTAGTGTAAATGGTTGTAGCAGCTGCATTAAAGCTAATGCAGTGGGAATTACTCACATATTCCGTGAATGTAAATCTGGTCTTCTATGTTAAAGATTCTCTTAGAAGAGGAGAGGTCAATATCAATGTAATTCCAGAGGAGAAACAGCCAAGTGCAGGGTTATTTTCCTTTTTAACAGAAATGTTTCCAGTTTAGCAACTGAATTTTGAGTTATGCTACTTGATGAATGTTTCTTTCCTGTAAATATTAAATTAAAACAATATATTGCTAGAACAAGTAAAACATGACCCAGCATTGTAATGCTGAAAATTGGGTTATACTTCTCAGATTGTTAGTTTTCTGCCATCTTGAAGATATATTTTATTTAAGAATATAGGGGATTCTAACATAAGTGTTTTTACATGCCTTCTTTCTTAACTGTCCTAAATTTCCAAAAATATCATGCTGAATTAAGGAGAATTTCCTCTTAGTATACTATTTCTTCTTTAACATCTTCTTAACCCTTTTCTTCCTCTGCTCACTTGCGCATGGATGTGCGTGTGATGCTCACGTGCGTACACACACACACACACACACACACACATTTATGCTTAACCTAAGTAGGACGTTTATTTTAGGACATTGGAAGCCTGGAATCCTTACATTGTGTTTTAGTCAAGATCTGAGGCTGAAAATACAGATCACCTAAAAATAGCGCTGTAGTAAATAGAGCTTAGTTGGGATAAACAGAGCACCTTAGTAGATAGTACATTTTGGTGCTTCAAACATTTATTTCGATTATCCGAGAAGTATAAGTATTTATGTGATCTGTAGATGTTTTCCAGCTGTAAAAAATTCTAATTTCATCTCTCTTGATACATAGCGAGCTCTTGTATGACTGTACATAGGGAGCTGTCTGGTGGTGGGAGAGGGGGAAGAGATGAGGTAGGTTGGGGTACAAATGGAACATTCAGCGCTGAAGCTTTTGCTTTAATTGGTGATGTTGAAAGTAACTTGAAACCACCCCTTGGTCCTCCAGGGAGTTCTCAGGTGACTGTGTGGGTGTATTGTGATTGCCTTTTATTTTATTGACTCACTAAATTCTTAGATTACTCGCTATCATTCGATATTGACAAACCATAAAATTCTTATGGAACCCGCTCAGTAGTGACTTATAAAGAATTATCTTGTTAATAAACTCGACATCATTTGGAATTCAAGTTTAATTAAAATGGAAAAGTAAATGATTATGTAAAGATTTTTCCTCATTTAAGCTTGTATCCTTTTATTGCCTCTTTGCCTTTTCTTTAAATTCAAAGATAGGGTGTATTTTAAACTCATTTTGCAAGGTGAATTTTTACAGAATCTGTTGTAATACTTGCTCTGTTATTAGCTTTTGATTGAAAGTTTTTAAAAAAATTTATTAGAAAAGGAGTTGAGGTAGAGAGTCTGAGGAAAGTAAAAATGAAAAATCTATGTTATCCAGGGATTTTAGTTTTGGGGATGCTGTTTAAAGATAATGATTGTTTATGGACTCTTTAAAGATGTTTTTTCATAAGAGTTGCCAGGTAACAGATTAGTTATCTATCTGACAGTGGTTTGAAAGGCCTTTTGAAATTGCCTGGGTGACAGTACTACCTTATGGTACTTATAAAGCTCCTTTGAAGTTGTCTTTTCATATTAAAAAACCAGAAAATGTTTTTCTTTTCTTTTATTAAACAGAAAACAATACGTGGACCTGAGGTTTAGTAAAATGCTGCAGAAGAAATAACAGTGGTTATTTTTGTGATTGCCTTCAATTTAAAAAAAAAAATCTTTCAGCCTTTGTGGGTTACAGGATTTTTCTGAATTAAGATTCTTAGTAGAATGTGTATGCGGCTCTTGTAAATTGTATGTAGCTACCAAGTGTAGACTGTTATGCCTCAGCATTTGAGGGCCTTTTTTCTTTTCTCTCTCAGATACTCTGGTAAAGCCCGCTTCCCCCAAGCTTGGTTGTTGAGAGAATTTTGGATTGAAATGAATATTGTAGGGCATGTGACATTCCTGCACAACCTTTGTTATACACAGTCACAGTAAAAGAACAGGGTAAATGGAATGGGCTGTCAGGGGTCAAGGCTAGAAACTCGCAGAAGCAGATATTCAGTTTGGGTAAGCAGGAGTTTATGGGAGGCCTCTTCAGCCCAAGCTTATCTGAGCTCACAAAGGAGATTCACGGTCCGTTGCTCTGCAAAAGCTATTTGGGCAGGCACTTTTCTTCCCAACTAGCTTTTAAGTGCTCCTGGGGCCCTCAAGCCTATTCACTTAGGCTTCTCAGATTATGAATACATAAGCCTTAATGATTTTGGAGTCCCAAAGGAAGACATACTAACTAGTGCATCATCAAAACATGATTCTGCTAATAGAATGGACAAATACATTTTAGGGTATCAAAAATTCACCCTCTTCTAGCAGTGAATATAATAATACGTTTTTGCAACCCTTGAAGAACGTTTATTCTGTTCTAACGTTGATAGGATGGTTGATATTGATTATAAATTTACATTCAGATAGTGGATCCCATAGTGTGATAGATGTAATCTTTGAGAGCAGCAGAGATGATTTTAGTTTTTAATGGTTTGACAAAATACCCAAGGCATTTGATGAATACACGAGTTGGTTATTTTAAGCATCTTGGAACTTCAGTATTCCCATGTTCTGTAGTTATGTAGATCATGCAGTCTGTTCCCTTTTTCAGATATAATTTCTCTTTCAAAATAAAAATTGTTATTGTGATTATTATAAACACATTGAGTCTCTTAATATACTTTAAATACATCAATTGTTTCAAGCAGTGTTTGGTGTAACCTGAATTCAACTCAAAATCCCTTCATTAGAGACTAGAAATATTCCTGTGAAATTTGTTATAATAGGATTTAACCTATAGTGTTCTGATTCTCTCTTCCCTTCCATTTTTATCAAGTATTTAATTGCCCACCGGATGATTTATTTTAGAAGTGGCCTACTTTTTTTTTTTTTTTTGGCTTCAATGCCTGTGGGCAAATGTAAATTTGCAGCTGAATTAGCAAACCAGGGATCTCTGTATAAGTTAATAACCACAACAGGGAATCAAGCAACTGTTTGATTTCCCTCTTTTGCTAAATTGGCTATGTGTGTAAGGTGGTTGAACTAGAATTGGGAGATAAGGGGAGTTTATGGGGACATGATTAACTTCAAATTGTGTTATTAATATAAAAGGAATGCATGTTTATTGTCAAAAATACAGAAAAGCAAAAAGAAGAGAAAATCGATTATTCTTCCAATGAGAGATAGTTATATGAATGTTTTGGTATCTTTTATTTCAGACCTTTATTTTTTTGAAAAAGTTTATGTATAAAAAGTATGCATGTATTTCTGAAATGGAAAGCAAGAAAATGTCTACCCATTCATCTACCGTCCAGCTTAGCCTCATCTCAATTCTGTTTTATTCTTCAGTCAGGCCTCCTCACTTGTGCCATAGACAGTTTTTTCCCTTTTCAGTTAAAATCTCCTTCTCTAAGTTAAAAAAAAAGTTATTTTGATCATTACGAACATATTGTTTCTTAGTGTATTATATATAAATCAGTATCCTGACTTTGTGATTTTTATTTTCTCGTGTTCTGTTATCATTTCACCATACATGTGTGTCCTTAACTAATAGTTGCTTTATTTTACATTTTTAAAAAGTTTTGATAAATGTAATCATACTAAGTTTCTTCTATTGCCTTTTTTCAGTTAACGTTTATCTTTTTGTGATGTGTGCTGCTTAATACATTTATTTTCACTACCATATAGTATTACTTTGTATGAACGTACCTCAGTTTATCTGCTTTCTGTCAGTGAACATTTGGGTTTTGTTGTGTAGCAGATTCTGTCAGTGTCTCACCCTTGCCTCTTGCACTCACCAACTTCCAGAGGCCTTTATCTGCATCTATGCCTGAGGGTCTTCTCCCCATCCCAGCGACAGCAGCCATCTTACCAATGCTAAAGCAGGCCAAGAGTGCCCCCGGGGGCAGCTCTGGGAAGTTGGGTGTAAATACCACAGCTCCCTTGGATCATCGCACTTCTCATGGATTCCCCAATGAGATGACTGATGTTCTAGTCCTTCCCTGTGTTACTTCCCCATATCCCTGCCAGGGTTGTTTTTGGTTTTGGTTTTTTTTTGAGTCAGAGTCTCACTTTGTCACCCTGACTGGAGTGCAGTGGCATGAACACAGCTCACCACGACCTCGACCTTCTGGGCAATGGCATCATTCCACCTCAGTCTCCCAAGTAGCTGGGACTATAGGTGCCTCCACCATGCCTGGCTAATTTTTTATTTTTTTTTTGTAGTGATGAGGTCTTGCTATGTTGCCCAGACTGATCTCGAACTCCTGAGCGATCATCCCACCTCAGCCTCCCAAAGTGCTGGAATTACAGGCCTGGAATCACCACACCCCGCTCCTGCCAGTTTTTAAAAAGTATTTTTCTTTTAGCCAGGTGCGGTGGCTCATGCCTGTAATTCCAGCACTTTGGGAGGTGGAGGCGAGAGGATTGCCTGAGTCCAGGGGTTCGAGACCAGCCTGGGCAACTTGGCGAGACCTCATCTCTACGATAGATCAAGAAAAATTAGCCGGGCATGGTGGTGCATGCCTGTGATTTCAACTACTTGGAAGGCTGAGGCAGAAGGATCTCCTGAGCCCAGCAGGTCGAGGCTGCGGTGGCCATGAGCATGCCACTGCACTCCAGCCTGGGTGACAGAGTGAGATTTCCACTCAAAAAAATAAATGTATTTTTCCTTCCAAATAAAGTTAAGTTTTAGTCTTAGGGTCTGCTCCTGTGAGAAGCTAAACTAAGTTGGGTTGTTTGCAATTTTGTTCATAATACTGCTGAGGATGTTCTTGTATCCTGGTACACAGACCAGGTGTTTCTCTGGGATGTAATCCCAAGTAGCATGACTGGGGTGCAGGGCACGCATATTTCCAACATTATGAGATGCTGGCTTGCTTTCCAAAGTGGTTGGAATAAAAAGTCATGAATAGTGAATACAATATTCCTGTTATTCCACATCTTTGCTAACTTAACCTTTGGTACTATAGAACACATAAAGTAGTTTCTTATGGTTTTCATTTGCTTTCTTGAGTACTTAATGAGGTTGTTCATCTTTACGTTATTATTAGCCATTTGTATTTTTCTTCTGTAAAATGAATGCTTGCATTTTGTTTTTGCCACTTCTTCCATTGGCCTATAAACATTATTATTATTATTGTTTTCTTTGAGACAGGGTCTCACTATGTTACCCAGGCTGGTCTTGAACTTGTGGGCGCAAGAGATCCTCCCACTTCTGCCTCCCAAAGTGCTGCACCCAGATGTAATTTGCTTTTTGTGGAAGCTTTTTATCTACTCTAAGTTCTAGTATTTTATGAGCTTTGTAGACATTTTCTCCCAGTTTGTGACTTGTCAGTTCCCTGTCTTTATGGACGCTTGATGAACAAATATTTATTTATTTATTTATTTATTTATTTATTTATTTATTTATTTATTTTTGAGTTGGAGTCTCACTCTGTCGCCCAGACTGGAGCGCAGTGGCCGCTCCCGGCCACTGAGCCTCGACCTGCTGGGCTCCGGCGATCCTTCCGCCTCAGTCTTCCAAGTATCTGGAACTAAAGGCGTGCGCTACCACGCCCGGCTAATTTTTTTGATTTATTGCAGAGATGAGGTCTCGCCAAGTTGCCCAGGCGGGTCTCGAACCCGCAGGCTCAGGCAGTCTGCTCACCTCAGCCTCCCAAGGCGCGGGATTACAGACTGAGCCACCGAACCTGGCGAACAAATATTTAAAGTAGAAGAATTCAAATGAAATTATTTTGCCTTTTACTATGGAGTGTAATGCTACTTGTAAGTCTTTCTCAGATGCCCTTTTAACTGTAATATTTAGATCATTTGCATTTAATGCAGTTATCCATATGGTTGGGTTTAAAGTCTATTATCTTTTAAGACAATTTTATAGCTTTATTTTATTATGGAGATGTGGGGTGCAAGTCAGGACCAGGTATATAAATAGTCTACGTGCAGGTGAAGTTTGGTCCTCCAACCGGTCCTAATTTCCCCTGGTTTAGGATCAAGTAACCTTTGTTTTGTTACGTGTCTCCCCCCTTCCTCCCTCCACTGGCAGTGTCCAGCAACTGCTGATCCTTCCCTTGTGCTTTTGTGATTAATGTTCAGTCCCACTTGTGCGTGAGAACATGTAGTATTCGGTTCATTGTTTCTGTGACAGAGCACTAATAAAATCTATTTCCTTACTATTTTTCTTTTCTTCCCTTCTTCTCATTCTTCTTCTTTTTCTTCTTCTCTTGTTGCATTTAATACTTTATACACAGAAGGAAAATCCAATATATTAACTTTTTTTTTTTAAGTTGGAGTCTCACTCTGTCGCCCAGACTGGAGTGCAATGGCACGTTCACGGCCACCACAGCCTCTTCCTGCTGGACTCAGGTGATCCTTCTGCCTCAGTATCTGGAACTACGAATGCACACCATCACGCCTGGCTAGTGTTTGTGATTTATTGTAGAGATGTGGTCTCGCCAAGTTGCCCAGGTGGGTCTTGAACCCGTGGGCTCAGGCATTCCATTCACCTCAGCCTCCCAAAGGCGTGGCATTACAGGCTGAACCACCGAGCCCGGCTCCCATGAACATTTTAACAGTGTTTTTGTCATGTGGACAAGTAGAAGATTCCTTTCTATATTGGACTTGCCGGCTGTGTAGTAGACATCTGCAATAAAGTGCTTCTACCAGAATGGGTTTGGTTCTCTCTCCTATAGGGAAAAGTATGAGAGCCCAGGTTTGCGATACTGAGCCACATTCAGCGCCATTGACATTGTGATGGGCAGTGTATCAATGTAGGAACATGATAGGGGGAGACCCATGGTAGCTTACCAGGCCCGTGATCATGTTGTCTTCACATCAAAAGGCCCGTGCAGTAGGCCCAAAGCTGTGGCTCACTTCATTCATCAAACGGAGGAAGGCTTGTTACCCATCTTTCCTACACTGATGTGCTGATTAGTGCAGCAAAACTAACTTAGTTTTTTAAAAAAGTAATTGAAATTACATGAGAAATCTTTATTGGTCAATCTAAGGCTTGCCACTTTAAACAGCTCATTGCAAAAGGAGATTTTCTAGTGTTTATAAAGTGAGGTTGTGTGAGGCCACTGAAATGGTGTTTGTTTTCCTTGCACATATTTCAGTGGCAGTTATAAACAGCTTGATATGCTTTGCTTGGGAATGTGAGATACCATAAGCTTGCAATTTTGGGGTCTACACTCACTGAAGCAACATTTTACTCTGCGTGTTGATAGTGTGTTATACAATAGTTCCTGTGATTCTAATAATAGAATTATAATAGGTGAGGCCTGAAATGGGTGTTAGCCATCATTCAACTTCCTCACTATAGAAAAAGAAATAGGCATGAAGAAATTAACTCATTTCAATCATGCTAGTTAGGAAATGTTGTTAAATCATTTAAAATAGAGATTCACACACAAAATGTATCAGGAAAGGTTCAAGAATGAGAATGGCAGGCCATTCTGGGAGAATATCTATTTCTCAAGTGAGGTATTTATTAGAAAGTAGTGGAGAGGGGGTTGAGGGTCATCAATCTAAACTTAGGAGTGTTATATCTAATCTCATAATATTCTGAAGACCAAATCTCATGCGTCCCTTTATGCAGCCCCTGTCAGAGACTGTGTTTAAGAAAGAAGACAATTAAAAATGGCCAAGATGGTAAATTTCATGTTACGTATATTTTGCCAATTAAAAAAAAAAGAGAACACAAATCAAAGAACACAAATCAAAACAGAAGAGAAGACTGGGGATTCACACCATTTTTTCTAGTTCCTTGATAATGGGGAAGGTAGGTTCTTATGGTATAACTTCTATGATTTTCCTCGGGATCATCAACCAAGTTGTGGAGGTTATAATTGACCAGCCTGCTGGAAACTACCTACCTCTCTTCTTGTTTCTGCTGTATCAGTGAGAACCTTCTTTCTGTTCACTCTGGCGATGCTACTCTGTAAGACTCATGACTCCATGTAAGCTTGAAGGGATAGTCTTTATTCAATGCCTGGTATATGTGAAGCCATGAGCTAGAAATTGTATGTCGAGGCCATTGCTTTGCTAAACTCTGGTCTGGCCACGTGGCTCTTTGATCTATGGTTGCCATGTTTCCTAAGCTTTGGTTACCTCCCCTACCTTGGGGAGGTGAATCTCCTCTCTCTATAATTTACTTTCTAAATAAGCTATATTTGAAAAAAAATTGTATAATTGTATGTCTATTATCACATCACAATCATGTGCTGGAGGTGGTATTATCCCTAATTTTTTTTTTCTTTTTGAGTGGGAGTCTCATTCTGTCACCCAGGCTGGAGTGTACTGGCATACTCACGGCCGCTGCAGCCTTGACCTGCTGGGCTCAGGGGATCCTTCTGCTTCAGCCCTCCAAGTAACTGGAACTAACCAGATTTTTAAAATTTATTTATTGTAGAGACAAGGTCTTGCCAAGTTGCCGAGGTTGGTCTTGAACCTCTGAGCTCAGGCAATCCTCTTGTTTCTGTCTCCCAAAGTGCTGGGATTGCAGGCATGAGACACCGCGCCTGGCTGTCCCTAATTTTTAATCAAGAAAAGTGAGGTTCTGAGTGGTGTGGTATATACTCTCCATGTTTACATAGGGAACATGAGAATTCAAGCCCAGCTCTCTATTTGAAGTCCCTGATATTGTCTTTATAACAGTTGCCTCGATTTTTAAAATCCCACCCAAGTTAAATGGAAGGAAGAATTTAGTACCTCAAAATTGGTATATAACTTTGCAGGAGAAATAAGAAGTAGGATTTTGTTTGGCACGGACTATTTCATTCATTCCTTAGATTTCCAGTGGGAACCCACTTTGTCCTGGGCATCATTCTAGGCCCTGAACAAGATAGGTGTCATCCCTGCTCTCAGGTAGTAACAAATTATGCCATAGCTGTGTGAACTTTGATCTGCATGCAAAAATTTGTTTCAAATCTAATTAAGGACAAAAGCAGGGCTTTTAACCATCTCTCACTACTTTTGTTACCACCAACTGTGGTCTGTTTTAGCAGGAGCAAAATAAGCTAATTCAGAAAAATGTCTTTCTTTGGAGAACTCCAAAAATGCAGATATTAAAAATAAACAGGTCAGGCATGGTGTCTCAAGCCTGTAACCTTAGCATTTTGGGAGGCTGAGGTGAGAGAATTGCCTGAGCCCGTGAACTCGAGACCAGCCTGGGCAACATGATGAGACCTTGTCTCTATGATAAATCAAAAAATTAGCTGGGCGTGGTAGCACGCGCCTGTAGTTCTGGCTACTTGGAAGGCTGAGGCAGAAGGATCGCTGGAGCCTGGCAGGTCGATGCTGGGGTGGCCGTGAGTGTGCCATTGTACTGCAGCCTGGGCGATGGAGTGAGACTCTACTCAAAAGAAAAAAACTGTATATAAATTAAATCTAAATACAAATATATTTTAAGATACAAATAAAATATATATTAACCCCGGGCTCGGTGGCTCAGCCTGTAATCCCAGCACTTTGGGAGGCCCAGGTGAGTGGATTGCCTGAGCCTGCGGGTTCGAGACCCGCCTGGGCAACTTGGCGAGACCTCACCTCTACAATAAATCAAAAATTAGCTGGGCGTGGTAGCACGCACCTGTAGTTCTGGTTCCTTGGAAGGCTGAGGCGGAAGGATCGCCGGAGCCCAGCAGGTCGAGGCTGCAGTAGCTGGGAGCGTGCCACTGCTACTCCAGTCTGGGCAACAGAGTGAGACTCCAACTGATTGGTTGAACATCTTGCAACCAGAGGCTTGCAGGAACCTAACCCTGCATTTTTCCTAGGAACGTATTTGATGTTGCCCAGGTGGTCTCAAACTCATGGGCTCAGGCAGTCCTCTCACCTTGGCCTCCCAAAGTGCTGGGATTATAAGCATGAGCCACCATGCCAGGCTTATATACATATTTAATATGTATGTTTTAAA
Source organism: Tarsius wallacei (assembly GCA_963574415.1). NCBI lineage: Eukaryota > Metazoa > Chordata > Mammalia > Primates > Tarsiidae > Tarsius > Tarsius wallacei. The sequence goes on along the minus strand of CAUYQG010160745.1, from coordinate 31,436 downwards.
TTTAATATATATTGCCGATTCATTAATATTGAACTCACAGCCAGCAGGACTGTCACGCTGAACGAAGCTTATTGAACACATGCATTTTCTCTGTAAGATATCACAGTCTTCTTGCACGTAGGAACACTTGGGGACCCTTTTAAACAGTGACATGACCAATAAAAAGCATAAGAATGCAAAAAGAAAAAAGATAGCACTAAAAAGGACACTTGTTTACAGTATTGGAGCTGAAACAAGAAGGCAGAGTCTTGCCTTGTTCAGCCTCAGCTGGGGATGTGTGCTTTGGGCAACTCAGAATTTTTACTGCTCTGTGTTTGTGAAATAATTCAAAAGTACTGTGCGTATTGACTTTGGGGTTACAAATACATTTTGGTGGGTTAGGTGAATTTGCAAATACAGAATCTGTGAACAGTGAGGACTGACTACTGAGCTCAATAATAAAAAAAATAAGAAGATATCAGGTGTGCTGTGCAGAGAATGACAGAGGTGCTACTGATTGGGGGGTCAGGTGAGGTGTCTCTTCTGATAAGGAGACTGGCCTGTGCAGATCTGGGGAAGGGCATTTGCGGTGTGGGGAACAGATAGAGCAAAGACCTCCAAGACAGGAAGGAGTTTGGTGTGAGGAACTCCAAGCAGGCCATTGTGGCTGCCAGGGAGTGGGAGAAGGGAAGAGCTGGAAAGGCAGATGCAGGTCTGGTCACTAGGGCCTTGTAGGCTGGGGTGTGGGGTGAGGATTTGAACCTAAGTGCATTGGGGAGAGATGGATGATTATGATGTCAGTGCTACCACAGGCCAGTTTGGGGCCACCTGTGACGCTTTGAGGAACCACAGCAGTGCCCTGGTCACATGAACCGTTTAAAGTATGGCGGGGAAAATTCAGCTTTTCCCAGTTCTGCCCTTGTACAAGTCTTTCCTCACCCTGTGATCGCCCTTTCTTGCTTTCTCAACAAATCCCTGGCCAGAGAATCCTTCTTTGATGGGAAACACTGGATCTTGACCACTGCTTTGTTCTACATTTCCTGAGCTGTTCTACTGATCCCACTTGTACTCAGTTAAGTGATTCTTGGTATATTTCTGTGTAAGTGTGCCATTTTTTCATTTTACTGGTCATACTTCCTAAGTGGTGGTGGTGGGGGGGTGGTGGAGAGAGGTAGTTTGTACTTCTTTATTCGTTTTCAGTGTCTAAGACACAGTATCCCCTAAAGGTGTTGAATAACAGGCTTTTGTATTCTGGTCCTGTGACCATGATGAATGAGGATGCAATATGAATGGGTGATATCATGAGAGAAAGGTCTGCATTGTATTGTGTTGGCATCGTGGTTGCGGGTAGAGGGGCAGGGAGGGGGCAAGAGGCAATGCATATAGGACTAGGCGGTACTTAAACACTTCAGGCCTGACTTTTCTCTAACCCAGGAATAGCATATCTACCAGGAAACAAAGGGCAAAACCAGCAGAACCTTTAAGGTCTTTGATAATTCTTAATAGGTATGGTTTTACGATGGTCAGGGAGTTGTTTAGCCAGTTCAGACCCTTCAGGAATGTGGCCAGGTAAACATGAAGTTAGTAGACTTTACTCTTGGCATGTCTGCCTCTCAGAATTGCTGCTTTGTGCATTTGATGCCTCATTAACCAATAGTTTGTTTCCTCAAGTTATCTGTATTCCTTTTAATTCCTGTCGAGGTAAGCTTTTAGTAAATGGATTTCATTCCCCCTCTTGCTTCTGTTAAGAAGCAGAGACTGAGGATGATAGAACTTGTGAATTTTTAAATTCCATAGAACAGTTTGTATGTTGTTTGTCAAACGTCCTTCTGCGTATTTGGTGAAGGGGGGCAAATTAAATTTACCTTTTTCAATAGCCTCTGAATGTTTAATGAGCTGCTATGTCTTGTCACTTTTTCTGCCGGAGCTATTGTTTTCAGGGTAACTGTGTTCTGTAATTTTTTGTTTTCTACAGAAGTAATTTATTTCTTTTACTTCTCAAGATGACTTCCATTTCTCTGTATGCAAGTTTTAGATTTACGATATAGAGTGTATAAGACACCTTAAAAAAAAAAACGAAAAAGCTCTGGAATCTAGTATATTCAGGGATATAGCTGTGACATATTTATCTAAGAAGGAACATGTTAACACAAAGACGGAGATTATTCCTTTGGAGAAGTTTTCAAATGCATTGGTGCTTTAAAAATCAATATCGTATTATCCAAGTGTGAGGATGAGTGATTTTTCAGAAAGAAAAAAATGTGTTCCAAATAAAATTCAGTTGATTTCTTTAATGATATATTTCATATTATGAACCTTTTAAAAAATAAACAAGCTGAATGTTTTTAGTAAACACTATGAAAATACAATTATAAGCTGTTATGTCAATTAGGAATTAGAGGTTCTTAGACCAGTGGATTATTCCATAACTGTGTGAGCACGCTAAGTCGACATGCTAAAATTTATTTTATTTTTTATTTTATTTTATTTATTTTTTATTTTTTTGAGTTGGAGTCTCACTCTGTCGCCCAGACTGGAGTACAGTGGCTGCTTCCGGCCACCACAGCCTCGACCTGCCGGGCTCCGGCGATCCTTCCGCCTCAGCCTTCCAACTAGCTGGAACTACAGGCGCGCGCTACCACGCCCGGCTAATTTTTGATTTATTGTGGAGATGAGATCTCGCCAAGTTGCCCAGGCGGGTCTCGAACCCGCGGGCTCAGGCTATCCACTCACCTCAGCCTCCCAAGGTGCGGGATTACAGGCTGAGCCACCGAGCCTGGCTCTAAAATTTATTTTAAACATAATTAAGGAGAGAGATCATTTTTAACTACTTCACTGCTAGCTTTTGACATCATCAGCTGTGACTGAGTTTAGCAGGATCAGATAATAGACTAATAAAGCGAAATCTCTCTTTTTTTAGAGAAATCTAAAAATACAGGTGTTAAAAACTATTTTTCAGCCAGGCTTGGTGGCTCAGCCTGTAATCCTGCGCCTTGGGAGGCTGAGGTGAGTGGATTGCCTGAGCCCGAGGGTTCGAGACCCGCCTGGGCAACTTGGTGAGACCTCATCTCTACAATAAATCAAAAAATTAGCCGGGCGTGGTAGCTACTTGGAAGGCTGAGGCGGAAGGATCGCCGGAGCCCAGCAGGTCGAGGCTGCGGTGGCCGGGAGCGGCCACTGCACTCCAGTCTGGGCGACGGAGTGAGACTCTAACTCAAAAAAAATGCCAAAAACCCCAAAAAACCCCACTATTTTTCTTTAGTTCAAATCTTCCCCTTTCATACAAATGCTATAATTTGGTTCTGGAAAATACCTTGATTGATTTGTACCTCGGTTTAAACTTCAGAAGAAAAAGTCCAGTCCCTGCTAAAACAAGAATGAGCAAGTCGATTGGGTGTCATTGTAAACAACTCCACACTTTCAAGAAGATTAAGAAAACAGCAGTTTCAGCTGTATGGCGGGCGTAGCTTGGGGTCATGGATGAGATAGGAAATTGTGAATTTATCCTTGCTCAGCTGTCTGCCACACCCGAGCCACTGAATAGAACACAACAGTTTACGTTGAAAAAATGTGAATATACATTGAACACCTGGAAATACATCTCAGAATATATAGGTCACTAATAGTAACTTCATAATTACATGAGAAGTGCAAATCAGTGCATTTTCTTTATATGCATGAGAGCTTTTGTTACTATCAGTTTATCAAATATTGCACTTAGACAAACAAAAATGTGTATACAAATGTCACTATGGTAGTAGACATGCAGATTCAATAGTAGGGTTGTTTTGTTTTTGTTTTTGCTCTTTTAATTGTACTCTGATGGTCAGGGTATGGGTGATTTGTGATCTTATAGCAAATGCATAAAGAAAAGTCACATTTGGCCTTTAGGATTGTTCAATTTGGTGATCTAAAGGAGCCTACTTAAAAGGAGGTTGCATGGAGCACAATTCATCATTTTTATAATCTGCACACTTATATCCGTGACAGGAACCTGTATCTCTATATCATCAACCACTATTTCTGACCACATTCACATTTACGCTGTATCTTTATCCTTCATGCTGAACCTCCCAGAATGTGGCTGTTGGCCTCCCTCTTAAAACTTAGCTAAGATTTCCTCAGATCCTTATTCCGTGGATTTTAAAAAGTTCAAGCCTGCTTCCCTCACCACCCCCTGTCAAGATGACTTTGAATTTTTGTTTCTTGTTCTGAGCTTCTTTTCCTGCTGGACTCTTAATCTCCTTCATACCTCACCCTACTTAGCTGTTCTCTTCTTTCTTCTTTGTTCAAACTCAGACATGAACCTCAGCCTCCTTTCTGTGATTTTCACATTAAAAAAAAAATCACACATTGCATGGCAGTGCAGAGATTTTAAGAAAAGTTTGGTGAGACTGAGGGGGTTTAGAATCATAGTGATACCTATCAGTCAAAAATCATAGTAAACATCCCTGACCGGGCGTGGTGGCTCATGCCTGTCATCCCAGCACTTTCCGAGGTTGAGGTAGGAGAATCGCTTGAGGCCAGGAGTTCAAGACCAGCTTAGGCAACAAAGTGAGACCCTTGGTGGTATGTGCTTGTTGTCCCAGCTACTCAGGAGGCTGAGGAAGGAGGACCACTTGAGCCCAGAAGTTCAAGTCTTCGATGAGCCACGATCGTGCACTCCACCTTGGGTGACAGAGTGAAACCCTGTCTCAAAAACCAGACCAGACCAGACCAGACCAAACCAAGTAAACCAAACCGACAAACAAAAAAGTTATCTACAACTAGAGATGTCCACAACTAGTCCACAACTAGAGATGGTTAAAAATAAAAAAAAGAAAAAAGAAAAGAAAAAAATCTCTACTCTTCAGTATCTTACTGGTCATCTTTCCTCGACAGACTTGGCTGTGCAAATTGCCTGGTTATTGTCTCTCTCCTTTTTCTTCTCATCTCTGTCTTTTGTTTTCAAATTTCAATAATATTCTACATAGAGAGGTTTAGCTATAAAGGTTGTCTCCTTTCTCTCCTGCCTCTCCTGGTCCTCAAGGGGCTCCTAAATAAAGGCAGTTCCCTCCTCAAGAGAGATTCTGAGACCAGCTATTAGAATAATACTTATTTTCCCCTCAACAAATAAACTTGTCATGCACAATACTCCCCAGTTCCGAACCCATCAGCTATCATTCTCTCTTGTAGCATATCTGTGATTTAAACAAAATATTTTCTAGCCATCTTTGATTATTAGATGATCTGTGCCTGGGAGTAGGGTGGGAGGAAGGCACTGATACTCACTGACCCAGCTTTAAAGGGAGATCATTCTGGTTGCTTCTCTTGCTTTTCCACATTAGAGCACACGTGAAATATTGTAAGGGACACATACAATAGTAAATGGATAAGGTTGCAGGTAGCCAAAGATAACTGGCCCAGGGGCTCCCTCTGGCTGCCCCTCAGACCAAACCTGGCCAACCTAAGACTGACTGGATTTGTACTGAAGCACACCTGGAAACATCTCACAGCCACCTATTGAGAAGTTCTGGAATATGGCAGCCTCACTCAAACCAAGGAAAACCAAAGCAGCTCCTCATCCTTTTGGGCTAAAAGTCCTTGTTTGGGACTTGTGATACTCTAAAGAGAGCGACAGATCTGTCTGTCTGTCTGTGTATCTATCTGTCTGTCTGTCTGTCTATCTATCTGTCTGTCTGTCTGTATGTCTATCTACCTACCTACCTACCTACCTACCTACCTACCTACCTACCTATCTATCTATCTATCTATCATCTGTTGTTCCCTCCCTCCCTCCCTTCCCTCCTTCCCTCCTTCTTGCCTGCCTTCCTCCCTGTCTGCCTTCCTCCCTTCCTTCCCCCTCCCCTTCCTCCCTTCGCTTTCTCCTCTCCTCCTTTCCTTTCCTTTCTTTATGGTACTCTAAAAATAGTTCCTACCCTACAACATTAGTATTATGAGATTGCATGTGATTAAGTCACATTTCTAAATGTATTATACTAAGATGCAACATATAACTATCTTTTATATTTATTGTTATTTCACCATTCTAGTCATTGCTTCTTTTAAGTAGCTGAATAATTCAAAGGGGCTTTGGAACATCTGTGGAAAAATCACCTTAACACATGGGTGGTTAATTCTATAGCTCAATTCCAAATGGCACGGTTGTGCAGTCATTCAGTTTTTTCGTTCACTTGTTCCTTCAAAATGTTTTGACTGAGTGGTGCAGGCTAGGGAGAGAAAGGCTCCTTCTAGGAACCATGGAACCTAGTGCTGTAATCCCAGCACTTTGGGAGGCAGAGGTGAGAGAATTGCCTAAATCCAGGGGTTCAAGACCAGCTTGGGCAAATTGTGGAGACCTTATCTCTACAATAAATCAAAAAATTAGCCGGGTGTGGTGGCACGTGCCTGTGGTTCCAGCTGCTTGGAAGGCTGAGGCAGAAGGATCGCCTGAGCCCAGAGGTCGAGGCTGTGGTGGCCGTCACTCTAGCCTGGACAACAGTGAGACTGCGACTCAAAAGAAATAAAAAAGAGGCTTGATTTAAAATAAAATGTTCTCAGACCATAGGTAAACATTAGAGCTAAGTTTTTTTTTCTGGGTAAAATTATATATATTTTTTAATGAAAAAGAGAGAAATAGGGAAGAAGTGATCAATAATGTTGGCATAATTCTAGTGTAAACCAATCTAGCATAATTTGTTCAGTAAATATTGGCAAAGGATTGTGTTAGCTGTTCAGATGAGTGGTTATTGTTCTGATAATGAAGAGTAAGTGTCTCAAAATTGTTGCCTACTAAGAGAGCAAAAATAGGAATAATATGCATTTTCAGGACCCTGTAAATATTTTATTTGTTCATAGTCAATACCTTTGTTGAAGGGAAACACTTGCTACTTTTGTGACAGTTTATCTTGTTAGGTATGCTGCAAGTCCTGACTGACAATAAGAGAAATGAGAGTTGTCCGTTTCCCTTCTAACTTCACCTCAGAAAGTTTCCTTTTCTCCTCCCAATTGCTTTAGGGCCTGCAATAGAAATGACACAAGACTGTTAATATTTGGATTTTTTGGACTTGGGGGTCAGAACTATTTTAAGTTTCTGGAAAGAAGTAGGACTAAATTCTTACTGGTTCTTTTATGACTATGCTGGTCAGAATAAATTCTTCTCATGAGTTTTGAAAATTAGTTCGTATGGGAAAGTTGCCTAAGAATTAGTGTCACAGGGCCAGAAAAGGGAAGGAAAAAAAGAAAAAAGAAACAGCTATTCTATTTTTGTCAGTTTAATCAGTAGTATAAGTCAAAAATAGGGGAGATTCTTATGTCAATTGTGAAGAAATGGACTGGTAAGCAGGTTAAACTTGTTTGTGAAGGCTTGCAATGCAATTTGGAGTAAGTTTTTTCCCCTTCGTCTGACCAGATTTGAAGCTTTAAATTGTTCACACCAGAACCAGCTATTCAATTTATGAAACAGTTGTTCAAAACATTTACTTACTACTCACTCATCATTCATTCATTCATTCATTAATTTTCATCTTGTAAGTGTTGTTTGCCTATTTGCCAGCTAAGGCATTTTGGGTGTGTATGTATAGATGGCTATACCTTTTCCTCAAGAGAATGTAGGGTACAGTTGTGAAAATAAAGGATTACATAAACAAATGCAATCATTGTTAACTAGTTGCCATCTATTAGCCAGCTTGGATTTTATTTGGAAGATAATGGGGTTGGTATGATTTGCACCATGTCACTTCTCTGTGAAGTCACTCACAACGGATTCTTGTGTTGCCTTCCGTACTTTTCCTTCTTATATTCATAGACATGTATTTGTTCACTTTAACAAAATGGAGTCACAGTATACTGCATTTTGTATGATCCTACCACTTACCAACACACTATGATCATCTTTCCAAGCCAACTCATCTTGATTTTCATTGTTCTTGTGAATGGCTGATTAGAATTTGATGGACTAGGCTGGACTCGGTGGCTCAGCCTGTAATCCCAGCATTTTGGGAGACCAAGGCGTGTGGATTGCCTGAGCCCGTGAGTTCAAGACCAGCCAGGGCAACTTGGTGAGACCTCATCTCTACAATACATCAAAAATTAGTCGGGCATGGTAGCACGCACCTGTAGTTGCAGCTACTTGGAAGGCTGAGGCGGAAGGATTGCTGGAGTCCAGCGGGTTGACGCTGGGGTGGCCGTGAGTGTGCCACTGCACTCCAACCTGGACAACAGAGTGAGACTCTGACTCAAAAAAAAAAAAAAAAAAAAAAGCATTTGATGGAACAAAGATGTATCATTTATTTTAAGTGTTTCCTTTTTAAAAAAAATTCAGCAAAGTATCACTTCTCATAATTAAAATTACAGAAAGCATTTGATATTTGATTTATTTATTCAAAGAATTCCACAAACCTTTAGGGGGTCTTGTATGTACAAATTATATATGACATGTAACATTTTTCAAATAGAAAATTTGAAACTAAAATCACCCCTAAAGGACAAATGCATGCTGTCTCTACAGGGTCACACAAACAGCAACAAGACAAGGCACCATGTGAACTACACTTAAGTCTACTTAAGGACATTCTCCTTAAGGAGGAACCTGCCCTTGGTTGTCCCATTGCCCTTCATTTCTGAGCATACTCGTGTTGAATCACTGCGGTGCTTTTTGTTCAATAACTGTTCTCCATATTCACCAAGGGACCATGCCCCGCCCCAAAATGCATCTCAGAGCACCTTACGTATCTGTGTGTCCTGGAGGAGGTCTGCCTACCAGGGCATCTTCTATTCATATCTCGGTTTATTTTGCCATTTCCTTGAGAGCAGAAGGGAGCCTCTCTTCTGTAAGTTTTGATAGTGTTTCGGTTTTCAGAGAATATTCAATCCTTGCTTCCTTCTTCTTTTTTTTTTTTTTCCCTTTTGGGTTGGAGTCTCCTGTCGCCCAGGCTGGAGTGCAGTGGCACGCTTACAACCACTGCAGCCTTGACCTGCCCGGCTCAGGCGATCCTTCCACCTTCGTCTTCCAAGTAACTGGAACTACAGGCACACGTCACCATGCCTGGCTAATCCTTGCTTCCTTCTACCACTCTGAAGAACTTGGCATTTTGATCTGTCTAAATGCAGAGGGTGCCAACAAATGTATATACATTCTAAGAAAGGAAAACACTATTAAAATTGTAATACTCACTATATAGCCGTTTAAAAAGGGAGAATAAAAGTCACTTTTGACTTCTGCAATTGCACATTGCTACCATAATTCAATTCAATTGTGAAAATTAATACATAGATAATATCTCTTAAAATGTGTGTACTTTTTTTGGTCATCCCTGGTATATTGCTACTAATTTTTAAACATGTTATCTATGTGCATCAAAAATTCCAAATTTGTCTTTGAAAATTATGGAAAAGTAATTTGAAGATTGTTTTCATGCAAGAAGGATAATATATATACTTTAAGTCTCAAAGAGTTGAAATGGGAAATTTCTAACAAAATGGATTTTTTTGGAAATTGAAGGTGAGCATTGCTAAGTAGGAAGTGTGGTGTGTACTATCTCTTTAGGAGTTTACGAAAGTCAGGTACTTTTGTAGTATAAGAAGTAAAACCTTCCAGAGAGATACAGAATGACTCTGACTTTTGAATTATTTTGGTGGGAAAGGGCTCTTTTTGTTTAAGATTTTCAGGTGAAGTCTGATACTTTTGTCTTAAGTCCACTTGGCTTCATTTTGTTTGACAGCATTGGATAGCACAATGCAACCTTATACAGCATGACTCCCATTTTAAAAAAAGAAATAAAAATGGGTCAGTGAGAAGATAAAAATTTAATTTCTCTTAAGTAGAGGAACTTGAGAAAACTACAAAGTGCTTACCCAAACTGAGATATTTCCATGGATTTGTAGCTAAGTAACTTAGAATGGACATTACTTGTAAATGTAAAATAATATTGGCACTGGGATATACTTTGAAATAGCAAGTCTCCAGAAAATAATGAAAAATGATAAACCATGCCCCTAGACAATAGTCAGCAAAAGCAGATTGTGGAGAGAAACAAGAAGACGAAGCGAATCCTAGTCATGGTAGAGGGTGGAGAAAATTTGAAAATTATGTACACTCAAAAAACTTTGTGTGGACAGCAGTTCATATTGAGGCAGCCCTATTGAAAATATTTCTCTTAATATCACCTTTTTTTTTTTTGAGTGAGGGTCTCACTTTGTTGCCCAGGCTGGAGTACCATGCCATAAGCCATGATTGTGCCACTGGGCTCAGGTGATTCTTCTGCTTCAGTCTCCCAAGTAACTGGTACTGCAGGCTCATACCACCGCATCTGGCTAATTTTTTTTTGATTTTTTTGTAGAGACAGGGTCTTTCTATGTTACCTAGGCTGGCCTCAAACTCCTGGGCTCAAGCAATCCATCCCACCTCCAAAAGTGCTGAGATTACAGGTGTGAACCACTGTGCTCAGCCAATGTTATCTTACAGTACTTACAGCTACCTGCATACCATCTCAAAAGATGCACAGCAATCTTGGTTCAGCTCAAACAATGTCCTTTTATCTTTCTGAGCCTTGTTTGCTTCACAGGGATGATTTCAGAGTTGGCTAATTTGAAAGAGTTGTAGCATAAGTATTGTGAATAATGAAATGTTTTTATTACTTGTTTTAGACTTTCATTTCCTTTGGTTATGGTCTTGAGGGAGATTTAGGCAGTAATATCATTTTTATTTCTTTTTCCTACATTCCTTACCCATGAGAAGGCAATCTTTAATGTATTGTTTTTATTTAGTACATTCCGGTGTTTTTGAGAAATCAGTTGTTCATTCAGTTATAATTTATTGAACACCTACTTAAGTTGTCCAGCACAAAATTAGATGTTAACCTGACATTATTTTCATTTCTTTTGAATGGTCTTACTTGATTTTTAAAAATGAATATTAATGGACATTAGAATAATAAAGAACAAAAATTAGAGATTTTTGTTTTCTGTACCATTTGTTTCTAAAGTAATTAATGTGGGTTAAACAATTAGTTCCTCTCGTGTCCACACCATCTATCCTTCAAACTTTCTTTCTGAGTTGAAGTCTCACTCTTGTCGCCCAGGCAGGAGTGCAGTGGCATGCTCATGGCCACTGTAGCCTCGACCTGCTGGGCTTAGGCGATCCTTCTGCCTTATTCTTCCAAGTAACTGGAACTACAGATGCACACCACCACACCTGGCTAGTTTTTGTGATTTATTGTAGAGACGAGGTCTCACCAAGTTACCCAGGCTGGTCTTGAACCCCCGGGCTCAGGGAATCCTCTGGCCTTGGCCTCCCAAAGTGCTGGGATTACAGGCTGAGCCACCGCGCCCAGCCCATCCTTCAGACTTTTAAAGGTATTACTACAGAATTAAGATTAATAGATCCCTTGGTACTGACCAGACTCATAGATATGTGGTACTTCAGGGTAATGTTGACTTCGAATGAACAGAATAGACCTGCATGGAAATGCCAGTTTCAGGGCTAGAGTCAGAGTTGGGATTTATCTTCCCCCTGCAGATCTGCTTTGAAAATTTGCCCCAGGCCTGCTCTGTCCTTGTTTCAAGGTCACTCCAGAATATAAGAAGGGCAAACTGGGTCTGTTTTGTAGTGGAATTTTTTTTTTTTGCTTTATCTTTTACTTTTTTTGTTTTTCGGGTTTTTTGGGGGTTTTTTTGAGTTGGAGTCTCACTCTGTTGCCCAGGCTGGAGTGCAGTGACACATTCACGGCCACCGCAGCCTCAACCTGCTGGGCTTTGGCAATTCTTCCACCTGAGCCTTCCTAGTAGCCAGAACTATAGGCGTGCGCTACCTAGCCCGACTAATTTTTTTGATTTATTATAGAGATGAGGTCTGGCCAAGTTGCCCTGGCTTGTCTCGAACCCTCCGTCTCCCAAAGTGCTGGAAGTACAGACTGAGCCACCGAGCCCGGCCATCTTTACTTTTTAAAATCACTTTTCCCTATTAGTCCAACTACCCTGCACAGACAGGACGGCAGAGGAGAGGTAAGCTGAATTTCAGGTAGCACTAAAGTCCTTAGCCTGCCCTTAGCTGCAAGGTTTTTTTTTTTTTGCATGAATTTACAAGCTCATATTAACTGCTCAACTTTCAAACTTTGATGGAGAAACCAGTCTTTATTCTTCAGTGGCATGATCAGTCAATTAAGTTTGTATTATGCATCCTGTCTTAATATTTCCCCTCTCTTAGCTTCTCCCCAGCCCCAGAGATCAGTTTCTCTGCATGTGTCAAACTTCCTTTTCTCTCCTCATATTTCATTCTTCCCAGATCTGTAACGTGTCCAAGTTCTCATAGCTCACTTAAAAATGGATGGAGTCCAGAGGGATCAGTGCCGACTTTTCATTAATCTATCAGAGCTTCAAATTTACTGGATTGCACCAAGAGAGGTGGGAGAAGAGGAAAATGAATTCAGTCTCACCTCCAGGAAAGGAGGATGCAGTGTCTATTTCTGTGGCAGGGTTGGTTGTTCCCTTAAAACTTGCTCTCTCCAAGGTGAATTCAGAGCTTAGTGTTACAGAGATAAGTCAGCTTGAATATGGAGAAGTGAGACAGAGTTTGGCTAGGGCCCTGTGACAGCTTTGTGGTCAAGGAAGAATATGTAAATTTATTGAATTCCCAGGCATTTCAACCCTAGAGGAGAAGGATTAGGGGAATCCAAGAGTCTTGACCTTACTGTGAAACTGAATTATAACTAGAGCCCGTTTTAACTAACACAGCTTGAGTTTCATACTTGAAATAATGCTTAAATCAAAATACTCTCCACTCTTACCATATTCTGATGGGAAATTTATTAAATATTAAAGTCTAATCTGAAAGCAAACAGAGCTTTAAATAAAACTATACAACGTCATTTAGTAGTGTTTATAACTTGAGTGATGAGTGTCTGGGCTTAATAACCCAGATAGGAGGAGAAAGAATTCCATGGCCTTCCTTTCCAATCCAGACCTGTCTGGAAGCATATATTTGTACTAAGTTTTCCAGTCTGAAAGTCTGTCATTGTTTAGAGTCTGTGCAAATAAACAGACAGCAATAAACTTCCTTTTCAGGTGAGGTTTATGTCTTTTAAAGTAGACCATAACCTCTAAATCATGGCTTTCATGTAGAGAAGCTGCATAAATCAGTTTTGTTTTTTTTTTTTTTTTGAGTTGGAGTCTCACTCCATCGCCCAGGCTGGAGCGCAGTGGTGTGCTCATGGTCACCCCATCATCGCTCTGCTGGGCTCTGATGATCCTTCTGCCTCAGCCTTCCAAGTAGCCAGAGCTACAGACGCGCGCTACCATGCCCGGCTAATTTTTGATTTATTGTAGAGACGCGGTCTCTGCCCAGGTTGGTCTCGAGCTCTTGGGCTCAGGCAATTCACTCGTCTGGGCCTCCCAAAGTGCTGAGATTACAGGCTGAACCACAGAGCCCGACCTAATTCAGTTTTACAGATGTTTTTGGGAGGCCCTACTGTGTGCTCAACCTACCTTGTGTAGTTTCAGGCATAACAAAGAAACATGCCCCTAAAAAAGTTGAGTCATTGTTTGGGAAAGTGAGTCTGAAACACATGAATTAAGATGCTTACTTAAGAAAATTCTAAAATCTATATAATGAAATGTCATGCTGTCAGATAGTAAATTCAACTCAAGCAGATATTATGTGTGTCATAGTAAGAAAGAGGAAAAATGATTGTTGACTTTAGTTATTTTGGGAACTTTTGATGAAATAAATTGGATTTGAGATGGTCTGTGCAGAATGTGTTCAATTTTGGGTGCCAGATTTTAAGAGAGTAACCAATAGAATTAGCATGCAGCTTCCTGTATGGTTACCATGCATAACTTATAGGGTGTTAAATGCTGATTCCCACAACCCTAGGTTGGGGTCTGGCCTAGAGTCCTTAAGCTGGTCAGCCTTGCCCAAAATCCTTGTCGATTTTCCCGATAGCTGCACAAATATTCTTGTTTTCTCTGTGCGCATGACATGAATAATAGGTAGCACTTGAATTAGAGATTTTTTTTAGAAGGCAAAGAGGTCCCATGAGGAGTAGTTGGAGAGCCTTGGCATATGAGCTTCGAGCTGAGAAGATTAAGGACCAACATAATAGTTGTTTTCAAACATTTCAAAGACCATTTTTTTACAAAACAAGTTTATTTATTACAGATCAATCTAGGGTGCACAAGGACCTGATGGGTATACGTACAAGTGTACACACAAGAATCTAGCCCAAATAAGAGTTTTCCCACAATTAAAATGCTTGACAGAGCACTGTTTCTCAGAGTGATGAATTCCTCCTTTCCGAAAGTGTTAAGGAAAAACCGCATGTCCATGTGGCCAGCTGTATGGCTGGGGTGACAGGGATGGACTATGTGGGCTCCAAGGTTCTTTTCAACTCTAATATCTTGATCATGGAATATTTAAGGAGCCCAGGCAAGTAGAAATTATGGAGGCTTTCTAGAACAGACATGTCAGGGGAACAATGAGAACAGGAGATGTTTGTGTGCCAGGAGTATGTGGAGGTGATGACAAAAGCAGGATGATGGGTGATACAGAACTTTCAGTATTCTGACACACCTTGGGGAACCATCTTGCTTCCAGTCCTGGGGCAGGATATGATAAAACCAGTATTTGAGGAATCTTTGCTTTCTGTCTTGTGAAAGAGAAATGTAGGAGAGAAAGAAAGAGATATATTCTAGGCAGGGCGGCCACTTTAGTAACTTTCCTAATTATACTATCTCTTAATTGAGCTATGGGGGTGGGGTAGCAGTCATGGAAACAGAGAAGAAAAATCAGAATTTAAGGGAAGAGCTAATATGGGTTTCCTTGAAAATTGTCCCGAAATAGAACTCTCCAAATTATTAATTGAAAGTGATGTGGTCAGTTCGTTAGATCAGCAGGCCACAATCGAGTATTTACATCTTGGTGCACCACTCAAGCTGCCCAGTGACCTGAGACAAGTCATTAAAATTCCTTATATTCTAATTCCCAAGCAGTCTTATCCCAGCATGAGAGAATATTTTCAAAACATTCTCAGTCCTGGATGAAGGGTACCTTGTTACAATAATATCATCCTACAATTATTCTTGTTATTGGGGTTATTGTTCTCAGTTACAGCATTGATACGATTTAATATTTCCTGCCTTAGGGATCATTTTGTTTTGCAGCAGAATTCTAAAAGTGGCTTTCATGGGAGATGTTCTTCGAAAGACTGGCAAATCTTTCAAATATTTGTTTTAATATTGGTCCATCGAGAGAATATGAAAAATATGTAATATTCAGGATTATCACTCCTATTTCTTCCCACAATCTAATATCTAGAATATATTGACAATACTTTGCCTCATCTATTTACGAGGAGCTAGAATGGTTTGGATTGGTGCTTTCCTGGGGTACTGATTTTTTTTTTTTTTTCCTGTGGAATTCTCTGAGCAGGGATTTCCTGAAAAGAATACATTAAGACTGTCAGAATGATTCTTTTCAACAGATTAAGCCCTGCAGATGCCCTTTGTTGAAGGAAAAATGCATTATTCTGAAAGTCCTTCTGATCTTCAGGAAAACTGAAAATATCTAATGTTCTTCTACCATTTGAACTTCCCTGCAAGAAAATCCCAGATATTTTTACTTTCTAGACCACAATAATTCAGAGTTTATTGTATTTTAAGACACAAGGATATAGACATGTTTTGAAGAAAAATTAACTTTTTACATATTCATTTACTGAAAGAAAGAAACCCTTCCCCCCAAACTTGAAAGGCAGAAATCATAGTGCTCCATTTTTAGTTTTCATTTATTATCATTTTTTTTTTGCACCTGAGCATTTCTCTGGATGAAGTGATAGGTATGGCGTAATTATCCTGGGGTGTAATTGTTTCATGTATGTCTCAGTAAGACATGGTTCAGATATTATTGAGCTCTGGTTGGCTGTGTCCTAAATAAGACCGTGCTATTTCAGGGCTGTAAAAACAACTCCAATGCATTGGAAAAGGAAGAAAGGAGAACATTTCTCAAAAAGAGTTGGTTTCATGGTTTAGAAATCCATTTATTGCTCGCACCAGCAGACTGCTTGAGTGTAAGAGGACACACTTTGATTTATAGGGGCTTATAAAATGTGCTGCTCTTTGTACCCAAAGCCACAGACCTGCTGTGAATAGGGCATGTACCCTGAGTTTTTCTGGTGGTCAAATTTATAAAACCAAACAATAATCTCTTTGGGAAGCTCCTCAAAGACAAGCCCGAGTCTGTTAACTTCGGCCTGCACAATGTCTAGCGTAGGGCCACATGTTGACAAGCCCTCATAAATGTCTTTGTTGCTGTTGATGAATGATGGATTGAAACCGGGAATAGCACAAGGAGCCAGGGGGTTTGTTTTCCATGATATATAGGATGAGAGCTCGCGGATGGGGGAGGAAAAAGATAAATGGGTGGGTCAAGGACATATTTTGGCAGATGCTACTGCTAATCTTTAAGAAAAAGAAAAACCAGCTCAAATGATCTTCCAGTAGTGTCCTGGCCCTTTGCTAGGAAACTCGTTTATGATTTGGAGGTGTCTGAGACGTTCACTGTGATTAGAGCACAGAAGGTCATTGGTGACAGAATTCTGTCTCAGCTTTGCTGTCTGCCGCCTTGCCTGATCTTTTCTTTCATCCCTCCCCTTTGCATTCCTTCCTTACTCCCCACTTCCTTTCCTCTTTCTCTTCCTTTCTTCCTCCTTCAATTACTTATTTAATTTTAATTAAATTTTTTTTTTAGTCCAAGTCTCACTCGTCCAGGTTGGAGTGCAGTGGCACGCTCATGGCTACCACAGTCTCGTCCTGCTGGATTCAGGCCATCTTTCTGCCTTAGTTTTCCAAGTAGGTGGAACCACAGGTGCACGCCACCATGCCCGGCTAATTTTTTTTATTTATGGTAGAGACGAGGTCTCGCCGAGTTGCACAGGCTGGTCTTGCACCCCTGGGCTCAGGCATTCCTTTCACCCCTGCCTCCCAAAGTGCTGGGATTACAGGCATGAGCCACGATGCCCAGCTCAATTACTTATTTAATGCCTGTTTCTCTTCTAGGCTGTAAAGATCTCATTTTTTTCTTTCTCATAGCTGGAGACCATTTGGGGAAGGTGGAAGTATGCTCCTGTAATCCTAGCTACTCAGGAGGCTGAAGCAGGAATATTGTTGCTTCAATTTCAGCCTGGGCAACACTGTAGGACCCTGTCTCTCTCTTTCTCTCTCTGTCACACACACACACACACACACACACACACACACACACACACACACCAGCATTTTCATATGTGAGCGAAGTTGAGGCTTGCTTATGTCCAGAGGGGAAAGGCTCCAACATTTTATAGCATACATATTGCAATTTATTATTGTTGTGCATATATATATATCTATATAATTTTTATTTACTTGTTTTTTGAGTATGAATTTCACTCTGTCACTCAGGCTGGAATGCAGTGGCACGTTCATGCTCAGGTGATCCTTTCAGTCTTCCAGGTAGCTGGAACCATAGGTGAATATCACCACAACTGGCTAATTTTTTTGATTGATGTTAGAGACGAGGTCTCGCCAAGTTGCCCAGGCTGGTCTCGAACCCTTGGGCTCAGGCAATCCTCTTGCCTCCGCCTCCCAAAGTGCTAGGATTGTAGTCATGAGCCACTGCGCCCAGGCCATTCCCACTGTACCCTTGCTGCCCCAGCATCATTATTCAAAGCACCTCTTTTGCCCTCTCAGTTTATTCCTGAGTTATGTCGGCATTAGTGGAGAGAGAGGCCAGGTTCAGCTTGGGTGTTACTTTAAACTCAATACTTTTGTATTAGGGAGAAGAAACTATTGTCTTTAGTAACTTAGTAACAATGGGGCTACAGTCATAGGGTTCTGATCTGGGAAGTGAATGTCAATTATTCATTTAATAGATAACCATTCACTACCTATTTTGTGTCAGATACAGTTCTAGGTCCTGGGACCACAGAAGTGAAGAAAACAGTGCCCTAGGGAAGCATATGTTTTGGAAAGAGAGACCAATGATGTTAGTAATAAGAAAAAGACTCATGCCTATAATCCCAGTTCTTTGGGAGGCCAAGGCAGGAGGATTGCTTGAGACTTGCACTGGGCAACATAGCGAGACCTCATCTCAAAAAAAAAAAAAAGAAAGATATAATTTGATGTCAGGTGACATTAAGTGCTATAAAGAAATACAGCATGGCATAGAGGTAGAGATTTAGCTGCAAGGGGTATTTTAGAGGGTTGACCGGGGATGACTTCTAGAGAAGAGACATTTGAACCATCATCACAACTATCCAGATAGATCCTGTAGAACAGAGAAGATCTCCTCAAATTCCGTCTAAGCTCACGGAAGATCCTGATCTGTGTGAAAAGTCTGTGGAACCTTACTAGGGAATTAACAGTAATTAACACAGTGTGATGGCATGTTGTTTGGTATGCATTGTCTTCTGTTGCTGGGAACTTGCTTTCTCTCCCTTATCTCTAGTCCCTACAGCATACATGTTTCCACTTGGATCACATTTTGAGTCACTTTAAAAGCTCTAAGAGGCATGGAGGGACGTGGGCATTTTTGAACATGTTATAGCCCTGCTACAGACTGTTTCCCGGGGCTGTTCCCTGTCAGTCATGTGGCTCCACGGAGACATTCTGGGAAATTCTTCCAGTGCTCCAGGTCCTAGTTTGGAGCTTGCCTCCATCTGAGAGGTTTGCAACATTTCCTGAACCTTAGAGAGTAAAGGGAAATGAGCTCCTAGCTCCAAAACCTTCAGATGTAAGTGTTTGCCAAGTGCTTTGCAATCTGCCTTTCCATAATTTCTCTCATTATCTCTGTGATGGGATTTATCATGCTGGTACTGCACTTTACTGAATAAGTGTAGGGACAGATGGAGGTGGCAGACTGGAGGAGAAGAGCAAGAGATGACATTGAGCTGGGAGCTCTTAACAGGAATGGTCCGTCTGTGGGCTTCCTGGGGGTACACGTGTGTGATTGGCACATAGTATTGCCACTCAGAGACACCTGTGGCATGAGTAAGCTCACAAGGGGAAGGTGAGCTGCTTTTCTCTGGAAAGTTTTGGATACAATTACATTTTAAATTAATTAAGAGACCCTGCTGCTGAAGAGGAAAATTATTTCAAATCCTTTTGCATGGTGGATGTTCTCTATCTGGATTTTATAAAGAATTTTTTAAAAATGGCATTAAAAATTTCTCATGGGTGATGAAAGCATGAGTGGGGTGGCCATTGTATGGCCGGTCAACATACCATCCTCTGGGATTAGAATTGCTGGCCATGTCTTGAATGCTGTAATTAGCTGCTGGTTCGTCTGTCCCTATGTTTTTTATCCGTCCATCCATCCGTCTGTTCGTCCGTCCATCCATTCATCCATCCACCCACCCACCCACTTATCGAACCATCTACCCATTGATCTACTCAAGTTGACTATGTTATTTACTAGTAGTGTGATTGTTTTCTTATTTTATTTTGTTTGAGTCAGAGTCTCACTCTGTCTCCCATATTGGAGGGCTGTGCACCCTCACGGCCGCTGCAACCTTGACCTGCTGGGCTCAGGTGATCCTTCCGCCTTAGCCTTCCAAGTAGCTGGAATCACAGGTACACGCCACCACACCTGGCTATTTTTTTGATTTATGGTAGAGATGAGGTCTCGCCAAGTTGCCCAGGCTGGTCTCAAACCCCTGGGCTCAGGCAATCCTCTTTCCTCTGCCTCCCAAAGTGTTGGGATTACAGGTGTGAGCCACTGCTCCTGGCTCAACTACTTATTTAATGCCGTTTTTTCCCCTCCCCTAGACTGTAAGATCTCATTCTTTTCCTTTCCATAGCTGGAGACCATCCTCACTTGGACTCAGTTTTCTTTATCTATAGAATGTTGAGTTTTGTCTTGGTTAAAGAGTCCTGTTGATTCTAGAATCTTGAGATTCTTACATTGTGAGCACAGTTTGTGCAAGACATTGGAAAGCATACAAACATGAATTAAACATGAGTCCTGCCCTCCAAAAGCACACAGTCTGGTAGGTGTGCCGACATATAGAGAGATGGTAACAATGCAAGTAGAGAGTGACCAGGAACCAAACACAGCTGTAGTTAACTTGTGATGGGCATTTCAAGAAGGAGGAGATTATTTTTGACTGCGGATGTTAAGGAAGGCTTTAGGGAGAAGGAAGCATTTATGTTTGAGTGGAGCAAACTAACACTTATTAACATCTTCACTTGATTAGCATCCTCATTCATGTAATGTTCACAGTAGTGGAGTGGACATTGTTCTTTAATATCCCCATTTAGCAGATGAAGAAACTGAGGCAGGAAATATGATTAAGTAACTGGCTCAAAGCTATTCAGCTTTTTAGACACAGAGTTGTGATCAGGAGGCGGTCTGTCAACCCCATTTCATCCTTCTGTCTTAAAAAATCAAGTCAGTAGAGAGGTGAGGACGGCAGGACATTCCAGGTGACTGAAAGACCATCAAGGCATTGGCATGACTGGGTGGAAGTGCCCTGCGTACCTGAGAAACAGCACGGACTTCAGTGGTGGACCCAGATGGTGGTAGTGGAAAGCGAGCCTGGGAAGACAGTTTGGGGTGAGACAGAAGAGGCTCCTTGTTGTCTGGCTACAGGGTCTGGTCTTTATTTGGCCCAAATGGGGATTTTGCACAGAGACGCAACATGATCAGAGGGGTACATTTCAGGATGTTTATGACTCTGAGACCTCCATATGATTCTAACATCCTTTCATGCTCCTAAGCTCTTCCATGTGATGCTGAGGAAGCTCCCCTCCCCGAATATCTCCTGCAGTCTAAGCCCTGGGGCATTTTCCTCTCTGAGATTCTTTGCTAAGGACACTCGGGCCCTGGCTCCACCATCCTGCCATTTGGAAAGAGACTTCAGCACCTCTAAAAACCCCTGCACCATTCTTGGGATTCTGAGAATCAAACTTCATCTTCTCCCTTCTCTGCTGTTTCCTAGATTTTAACCTATTTTCTGTGATTTCAGAAGTTCTTCTGCCCAACAAATGAATAATGAGATCTTCTTGGGCTTTTCCAATGAAAAATATACCATAATATTTAGATTAAAACAGCGTAGTCACTACACTAGCAAAATACATCCCGGTTACATGATGAATTCCTCCTTTTTCCTTTTTATTTGTGGTATCCTGGGGTGGCCTACTGGAGAAAAAAATACTATTTGATTCTCCCTGGGTGGTCAGACAGGACTTGTAAAGACTCTTGTTTGTTTTGTGTTGAGGCTTCAAAGGCATGCAGGCTTTCCTACATAAAGATGTTCTAAGAAAATAGGGATTTTTTTTGAAGTTGCTGTGTATAAAGGGAAATTCAGAGCAACCATCTTCCCTTATAACTACCAGCTAATATGATTAGAGGGTCTCTTTGCACCGGGCAGCTTTGTCATTCTGTCTCTGGTCATTACTGCCCGTCTTATGGGGAGATGTGTTTACAAAAACCACCACCACCACCTGGCTTTTTTTGGGAGCGGGGCATGATCACACAGACATGTACTTTAATTTTAAAAACAGCACTTATTGTGCATATTTAGATTTTTTAAAAGACTAAGAAATCTGAGTGTAGTGTAGTATGTGTTAGTGTGTGTGTGTGTGTGTGTGTGTGTGTGTGTATGTGTGTGTTTCCGGATGCAGTGAAGGTGTGTGCTGCCGCAACAAATTTCAGGCCACGTGTTTTGTAGATTCCAATTAGCAAGGCCCTCCTGCTGTGGTGTGGGAGGAAAGTTTGGTTGGGGTTAGGGCTGGCTAAGTGTAGGATGCTTTTTAATGCAATCTTTGCAGAATGCCTTCATTAGCACCTCGAGGTCAGTGGGAACTGGTATCTGTGAACAGTTGGTATTTTCTGCTGTGCATGGGTGTGTCAGCCATTTTATTTACCCATGCTTATTTTCTCCATTTCATAAAATTAATTGTATTTAATGGGGGAGGTTGACAATGCTGAATTATTTTCAGCCTGGAGGGAGTCGAGCAGCTGTGTCCTAGATCAGACCACTGATCTATCTAATAGGTTGTCTTGCCACCTGATCCACTGGACGAGTGTGCTTCACCAATTAGGTGAATTCCTATATGGAGAGAAGAACGACCTTGAGCCCCAGAGAGCCAGGCAGTTGCTTTACGCAATGTGTTCTACTGTGGCTGCCTCACTGCCTTAGCCTAAGAGGAATGTAGTATATTTCTAATCCCTAGACAATTATTTCTCCTTTAAAAAAATAGCCACTCTATGTAAAATAGTCAAATCTTTCACGACTAGCCAAGAAATTTGCTTTTGGAACCAGGTGCTTAGAAAATAAGTACTTTGGGGCATAGCCTCTAAAAATTTTAAGGGAGAGCAAAACTTCCAAGCTTCCTTCTTGTATCAAGACAAAACCTGCTGTTAAAAAAAATGTATGTTTGGCTAGGTACTGTGGCTCACGCCTGCAATCCCAGTACTTTGGGAGAGGCGGGAGGATCACTTGAGCCCAGGAGTTTGAGACCATCCTGGGCAACATAGCGAGACCTCATCTCTACAAAACATTAAAAAACTATCTGGGCATGGTGGAGTGTGCCTATAGTCCCAGCTACTTAGGCTGAGGCAGGAGGATCACCTGAGTCTAGGAGGTGGAGGCTGTGGTAAGCTGTGATTGCGTCACTGCACTTCAACTTGGGTGACAGAGTGAGACCCTGACTCCAGGAAAAAAGTGATCTAGGGTCTAAAAAAGTGGTTCCCAACATTTTTGGCATCAGGGATCGATTTTGTGGAAGACAATTTTTTCATGGACTACTGGGGAGATGGGAGCGGGCAGAGGTGGGTGGATGTTTTCAGGATGATTCAAGCACATTACACTTATTGTGCTCTTTCTTTCTTTTTTTTTGAGTTGGAGTCTCACTCTTTGTTGCCCAGGCTGGAGTGCAGTGGCACGCTCACAGCTACTGCAGCCTCAACCTGCTGAGCTTAGGCGATCCTTTCACCTCAGCCTTCCAAGCAGCTACTACAGATGCACGCCACCATACCCGGCTAGGTTTTGTGGTTTATTGTAGAGATGAGGTCTCACCAAGTTGCCCAGGTTGGTCTCGAACCCCCAGGCTCAGGCAGTCCTCTTGCCTCGGCCTCCCAAAGTGCTGGGATTACAGACTGAGCCACAGTGCCCAGCCTGTGCTCTTTATTTCTATTATTATTACATTGTAATATAAAATGAAATGATTATACAACTCACCATAATGCAGAATCAGTGGAAGCCCTAAGCTTGTTTTCTTGCAACTCTGTGGTCCTATCTGGGAGTGATGGGAGACAGTGACACCCGAGGTGTGTTGCTTATGTCCAGCAGCTTATACTCCATAATCTCGTTTTGGTCACCGCCATTGCAGAAAACCCTGCTTTACAAAGATAGGATGTTGGAAATGGAGGCAGGCTTTTCAGTGCTTTTGTGGCAATCTCAGGATATTCTGCCTTGACTTTAATCCAGAATGTATGGAGATTTGAAGTTGTCTCAAACATACTTTTAAGATCACCATCATTTGTGAGCTCAGGCATTTGATCCTCTTCTAGCTCGGACAAAGTCGATTTACCTGGGTTATTTACAAATGGGTCGTGTATCCAGTCCTTCCCAGTGCAAGAGTCTTTTGCTGTTGGGAAGTAATGCTCAAACTTTTTTGAAAGCTGAGATAGGTGATCATGCACCAACTGGGAGAAAGAAGGCCCTGGCGCAGTATCTTCCAAAATCTTTGCAAATGTTTGAAACATGTCAAAAATCCCAATGTTAACTCGTCATCCCTATAATTCCAGTTAGGCTTTGAATGTAGCCACTCTATCTGATGACTTGAACACAGTTGTTCTTCCATGAAGTGACAGATTGAGTTCGGTGAGTAGGTTGAATATATCACACAAATAAGCAAGCTTTGAGACCCATTCTCTGTCATTTAAATGTGCTGCCAGTGATGACTGTTTTTCTATAAGAAATCTCTGGAGCAACTCTTATTAACTCAAAAACTCTGGCCAGTGATCTACCTTTAGAAAGCCATCTCTTAGCTGGGCGTGGTGGTACAGGTCTGTAGTTCCAGCTACTTGGAAGGCTGAGGCAGAAGGATCACCGGAGTCTAGCAGGTTGAGGCTGCATTGGCTGTGAGCGTGTCACTGCACTCCAGCCGGGGCGACAGAGACTCCAACTCAAAAAAAAAGAAAAAAGAAAAGTAAAGAAAGCCATCTCACTTCTGTGAATAAGAGAAGACGTGTGTGCTTTTGTCCATCTCCTTTCAGAGCTGCGTGAACAGACATGAGTTAAGGGATGCACTTTAATTTAGTTGATAATTTTAATTATATCCTGCAAAACGTTGTTAAGTTCAGGTGACATTTTTTGGCTAGCCAGCATTTCTCTATGGACGACACGGTGCGTAGACCCACATTCAGAAGTGACCTCTCTGACCCGATTAGTGAAACCAGAAAGCTGCTCAGTCACGGCAGCCACTCTGTCTATGCATATACTAACACCAAATGACCAATTCAGTTTTCCTGATATGTAATCATTCAAAGACTTGAATAGTTCTACAGCTGTAGTATTGGTTGGCAATAAACGTGCACATAACACATCCTCATGCACATCCTCCTGAAAAATATATCACACAAAAATAAGCATTATTGCTTTGTCGTCAACATCGGTAGACTCTTCAACCTGGATTGCATACCATGACTCACTAATCTTATCTAACATTTGTACCTCATTATACTCTGCTGTTTCATCAATTCGTCTAGTTATGGTGCTAGCTGAAAGGGGAATACATGCCACCTTTTGAACTGCAGTCTCTCCTAAAAGTTCATGCCAGATGTCCTCTCCTTAGCAGCAGGCAGGATCAACTCTTCACCAGTAGTAAAGGGCTTCTTAGCTTTAGCAATGCAGTTAGCCTCTAAGAATGATGCTCTCAGTGCAGACACATTTGATGAAGTTATGGTTTTCAATACTTGCTTCTGTTCTTCATGTAAGCATTTTTTTTTCTTTTGAAAAACTCCAAAGGCTTGTCTTTTAATGCAGGGTGCTTGGTCCCCATGTGGCGAAGCAGTTTTGAAGCTTTCATGGCTTCATTGGTTAGCCAGTCACCACATACTATACAAAGTGGGCTTGGAAAATGTGAATTACCTGTTGCAATGAACCCATAATTCAAGTAGGACTCTTGGTTTTTTCTTTGAAATGCAGCTTTCTTTTTGTTGGCAGTCTTAGAGACTTCTGCTGTCTCATCATTGAGTCTTTCTACCTTTTCAAAGAAGCTCTCCAGTGACGTTTGTTTTTGATTCATTTTGGCTAGGGTTAGCTTGTGGGCTTACCAAAATTGTGACTGAGACGAGTGCACAGTGTGCGAAAGAGGCACGGATGGAAGTGGTAAATAAAATAATGGGCTGGCCATGCCCCGACTTAAATAAGTGCCAGATTCTGACTTAAAGCCTGCCTCAGATGCAGCTGTACAATTGAAGTCCATCAACTCATTTGCCACTCACTGATAGGGCTTTGATATGAGAATGCAAGCAATTGACTTATTATGGACTCTGTAGTTAAACCTCACTGCTAATGTTAATCTGTATTTGCAGCCACTCCTCAGCACTAGCATCACCCCCGCAGCTCCACCCCAGATCATCAGGCATTAGATCCTTATAAGGAGTGCGTAACCTAAATCCCTCGCATGTGCAGCTCATACTAGGTTTTGTGCTTCTGTGAGAATCTAATGCTTCCACTGCTGCCGATCTGACAGGAGGTGGAGCTCAGAGAGTAATGCGAGTGATGGGGAGCGGCCGTAAATACAGATGAAGCTTTGCTCACTGGCCTGCCGCTCACCTCCTGCTGTGTGGCCTGGTTCCTTACAGGCCACAGACTGGTATCAGTCCATGGCCCCGGGGTTCAGGACCCCTGGTCTAGCGTATATGTTCACTCTAGCTGCCTTTCTCTTCTTCTGATTACATTACAGAACTAGTAATTTTCCAAGTGTAGTCATGTACTGTTAACTTTGGGAGTCACTCTGGAGAACATCTAAAACCCATTATTTTCCAGATAATGAAATCCAGGCCCAGAAAGGCTTAATGGCTTGCTTACAATGCCTTAGAATAGGAGTAGCAAAACTATTATGCCAACCATGCCTCCCTGAATGCTTCCAGCTTTACTCCACCCTATGAAGAGGACAACATAGCACTCTGTACTGAGTCCCCCAGGTGGCTCTAGAATGTGAAGTGCAGTGACAGTCCTAAGGATGGAGTTTAATAAACAACCAGTTTTTCAGATGTTTCTCTTCAAAGTACACAGAAAATGTGAACTGAAACCTTACCCTACTGTGTCTGCCTTCAGTTTACTTTTATAACTTTGGACTCAGTTTCCCTTTCTCTCTTAGTGCTTTGAGGTGACTACAGAGGCATTAACACCCGTATATTCAGGTAAGAAACTTTCTGAATGAGGAAGATTTCCAGATAAAGGGCTATCCTGGTTTCCTTCGTGGCTACAGCCTGTTGCTTGCTCTACTTTGGGCTGCCCTAGAGTCCCCGATGGCCAGCACTCCCTTTGTTCTTCTCTTTTTTGCCCCTGTTTATATCTTTGTTTCTTATCTATGCTATTTTTTGATCATATTTTTGCTTTATTTTTACATATTCGTGCATGTGTGCTGTAATGATATAAAACATGCATGGAATGGTAAACTCTTACTTCTGGGTAAGGGTTACTTGCCTCTGAGGAGGAAGGCTAGGGTTCGTGGCGAATGTCAATTCTATCTGCAATGTTTTTAACTCTTTTTCAATATATATTTCTCAAAGGTAAGAACTCCTTGTTTGGTTTTTTAACACAAGTACGCTACCATTTTTGCACTTAATACAATGAAGACCTTCCTGTCAAATCTCCGGCCAGTGTTCGACATTCCTACTGTTGAGAGAGAGAGCATAAAAACAAATTTCTGTTAGGTACTGCAAGTGTTTGGAGGTACCAGAAATTTAGTGAAGAGCAGTGGTTCTCAAAATGAGGTCCTGAGACCAACAACATCAATATCAGCTGCAAACTTGTTGGAAATGCAAATAATTAGACCTTGCAGCAGACTGCCTGAATTAGTGATTCTGGGAGCACAGTGTTTTAACAAGCCTTCCAGGTAATTCTAATGCATGGTGAGCTAAAAGAACCACTGGTCTAAAGAAAATCAAAATTTTATGCTATTTTGCATTTGCCTCTGTGTTTAACATCACAACACATCCTGAAACACTCAAAAGACATAAGGTGATGCAGTTACATGATCATGACTTTTTGGAACTAGACAGACTGAATGAAATTAGAGACCTGGGTATATTTGATAGGGAAATTAGCTTCTTTTTTAAAGAGCATACTTCTGAAATTGTGGTTCTCAACTGCTGGGCTGCACAGTTGAATCACCCCGGAGGGTTCTGAAAGTCACAGGTGCTCTGGCCTGAACCCAAAAGCTTCCGGTTTCAATTGGGTATTGGTGAGGTCGGGGGTTGTCCCAGCAACAGCAGGGTTTCAAGGCTTTTCAGGTGATTCTGATTGCAGTCATGGTTCAAAACCACTGGTAAAGATTTGAGTTTGGTTTGGGATTCATTCAGGAACTAAGACGCAAGAGTGTACTTTGCAAACTCTGATTCTTATGTCATTGAGGGAGTTTTTTTTCCTGCCGTCCTTTTTTTGGTTTGTTGTTTTGAGCTGATGCTTATTCTTTTTACAATATTTCTAGCCAGTTTGTGTCTAGGTAAGATTTGAATACAGTTTGTCTACTCACCTGTAGGTGTCTTGGGCATAATATACAGTTTTTTTAGCATGCAAATGATACCCCATTTTACTTCCCTCACTCTCTTTCATGTAAGTGGATATGGCTCCAGGAAAGGAACTCAGAGAGATTGCTATTACATTTTGCAGTGTGAGGCGTTTTAATTTTTCTAAGACTATCAGTGAGACCAGAGCCTTCCTTGCAGTCTCTGAAGTTATGGAAAGGAAAGGTTGGGCTGTATTTCTTGGTTGAGTGTTGAAGTAGTCCATGGAAAAAGGAAAAGGAAACAAGTTCTACTACTGATTTTCTTGGCAGGGTTTATCACCTTCCCCCCCCAAGTTTCTGGCAAGTGTGATTAGAAATTGACTTGCAGGATTTGCTCACACTAGCTTCCCAAGACAGTTTTTGCTTGCTTGCTGCTGACTAGCAGTAGTTAATTTGCTATCTCTCCCACGTGTTATCCAAAAATCACAGAACTCATTAGAAATAAACAGCATGAATTTGGTCGGTCACATTTGGAAGATTAGCCAGATGTAAATCTAAGTTGCACTTGGGAGGTTTCATGTGCCTCATTTAAAAATAAATAGAACCCTAACCTTGAGTAGAAGCAGATTTTTTTTTAATGAAATATCTTACTGGAAAACAAATTTTATTTTTCCAATAAAAAATATGGGGAAGAGGTAAGCTCTTTTTGATGCCAGTGCTTATTTTATTTCATGCCCTTTCCTTCTTGCTGATGGCAGATGTGGCGGAAATAAATACACAATTTCATTTTCCAAAATGGAAAAAAAATTAATTCAAGAATTTATTTATTCTTAATTGATAGCAGACGTTTAAAACCCGATTGGTTACAGTCAACTGTTTAATATGCCTCTTAAGAAAATAAGCACACATTTATGTATTTGCCAAACCATTTTGTGGAATCATCACTACACAACAGGTGATTGAAGAGGTGTTGGCCTTGAGGCTGTCTGATTCTTAGGCCTTTTAAAAAATGTTTCTCACTGAGAGAAATTGAAAGCTCTGTTTTTCATGTGATTGCACTATATGATTTATGTGATTGGAAAATTTCTGTTTTCTGTTGATATGCAAACTTGCTGCCAGCAATACCAAATATTCATATGCCACCTGTTTATAATTCCAGAAAAACCTATAATCAGAATGAATTTAAAAAACCTTACCATTGAAGAACCAGAAAAATGATTCAAATTTATTGACACTTTTTGTGTTTATCCTTCTAGATCACATGAATCAGATGAGTACACAAATGCCAAGGTGTTGACTCTTCCAAGTGGCGATCATGTTTCATGTAGACATATGAGTTTTGTTAAAGATGTGCTAGAAACTTCCCATGAGCTGATATTGATCATTCTGTGTTCTAGCACCCCCAAAGCTTAACGCTTGATTATATCCTACTATCTTCTGTATGTATGTATTTATTATTATTATTTTCTACGGAAATGGCTATTTGTCAACCCTGCCGTAGCAAACCATCTGCTTAATCAAGATCAGGATGAGACTTTCCATTGCCCTTTCTGCCCATGAGTGGGCGTCTCATTCTGTCACCCAGGCTGGCAGGATTAACAAATAGCCATTTCCGTAGAAAATAATAATAATAAATACATACATACAGAAGATAGTATGATATAATCAAGTGTTAAGCTTTGGGGGTGCTAGAACACAGAATGATCAATATCAGCTCATGGGAAGTTTCGTTTCCTCTTCTTCAATACTGAGATGAGATTTATAGTGCATTGGTGGGGGATTTTCTTTTGCAGATAATTTGCCTGCTTATATTTTATTTAATGTTCTACAAGACATAGATGGTCAGATCTGGCAGCAGACTGACTTCAGGACTCACTGTTGAAGGGCTCCATTCTGTGAAGGCCTGTGTTGCTGAAGGTAGGAGGGATGTGGTAGTAATGGAAAATGTTACTGATCTTTTGATGTCAGAAGACCTACCTTTTCCTTGCAAGATCTTTGGTCGCAAGGTTTTATAAAATTTCAATAAATATGGCTGCAAGGGCCAGGTGTGGTGGCTCATGCCTGTAGTCCCAGCACTTTGGGAGGCTGAGGCAAGAGGATTGCTTGAGTCCAGAGGTTTGAGACCAGCCACGGCAATTTAGCGAGACCTTGTCTGTACAGTAAATCAAAAAATTAGTTGGGTGTGGTGGTGCCCGCCTGTAGTTCCAGCTACTTGGAAGGCTGTAGTGGAAGGATTGCCTGAGCCAAGTGGGCCAAGGCTGTGGGGCCATGAGGGTGCCACTGCACTCCAGCCTGGGTGGCAGAATGAGACGCCCACTAAAAAAAAAGGGGGGGGGGGGCTGCAAGGAAGGGTAAAGAGAAAGAGCCAAAAGAAAGTACCAGAAGAAAATAGTCCTTTTCTTATTCATGTCATGTTCAGAAGACTCAAGAAATGGATATTGAAGTGGCAGAACCAGATTGTCTCTTCATTCCTATGATCTAATTAAATGTATTTTCACTTAAAAAAGGATAACAATGTTAGATTTTAATGGGATTAACCTAACTGAAATTTATTTGACTTTGCTTTGACAGTAAAGATTATGGATGGCCCAAGTTCCATTTTGAGATTATAGCTTTAGATCTGTAATTTTTGTTCTATCCCATTCCTGTTGCTGCTCTATTGGAGATATTAGAGTTATCAAACAAAACTTTTGTGTTGTATGACTGAGACTTGGAATGCGAGCAGAATTTGAGTATTTTTCCCTTTAATTTTTTGAGATGATCAACTCTTACTCTGTGTTTATACTAAAATGAAGTCTTTTTAGCTAAAACAAAGGAGAACCTTTCTTCTCTCCCTCTCTCTCTCTCTCTCTGTGTGTGTGTGTGTGTGTGTGTGTGTTTTAAAGAGAATGAGGTAGTGTTAATTGCCAGTTTCTTAGGTTTTCTCTTGCTCAGAGTTATCTAGACGGATTGTTTGTTTCGTTCATCTTCATTGAGAACTACTTGCTCCTGTCTTTGTAAATGTTGTAGGATTTCAGTAATATAAATACACTCGCATTGTGTACTTAACTACCATTCATCTCCAGAAAGTTTTTGTCTTTCCATTAAACACTAATTCTTCATCCCTCCCCCTCCTGGCTC
Source organism: Tarsius wallacei (assembly GCA_963574415.1). NCBI lineage: Eukaryota > Metazoa > Chordata > Mammalia > Primates > Tarsiidae > Tarsius > Tarsius wallacei. Next base: position 644 of record CAUYQG010160745.1, on the reverse strand, counting down.
CTGGCAATCACCCTTTTACTTTCTGCCTCTATAAATTTGACTAGGTGTCTTATCTAAGTGGAATCATGTAGTATTTGTCTTTTTGTGACTGGCTTATTTCACTTAGCATAGTGTTTTTTAGGTTCTTTTGTTTTGTTTTGTTTTGTTTGTTTGTTTTGTTTGTTTTTGAGTTGGAGTCTCACTCTGTCGCCCAGACTGGAGTGCAGTGGCTGCTCCCAGCCACCGCAGCCTAGACCTGCTGGGCTCCAGCGATCCTTCCGCCTCAGCCTTCCAAGTAGCTGGAACTACAGGCGTGCGCCACCACACCCGGCTAGTTTTTGATTTATTGTAGAGATGAGGTCTTGCCAAGTTGCCGAGGTGGGTCTTGAGCCCAGGGGCTCAGGCAATTCACTCACCTCGGCCTCCCAAAGCGTGGGATTACAGGCTGAGACACCGAGTCCTGCATCAACAGCAGATTCTAAGGAGCACACTTTTATTTTTATTTATTTATTTATTTTTATTTTTTGAGTTGGAGTCTCACTCTGTCACCCAGACTGGAGTGCAGTGGCTGCTCCCGGCCACCGCAACCTCGACCTGCTGGGCTCCGGCGATCCTTCCGCCTCAGCCTTCCGAGTAGCCGGAATTACAGGCGTGCGCTACCACGC
>CAUYQG010160737.1:0-25566 GCA_963574415.1 Tarsius wallacei | reverse complement strand
AGGTTGTGGCTGCGGTGGCCGGGAGCGGCCACTGCACTCCAGTCTGGGCAACAGAGTGAGACTCCGACTCAAAAAAAAAAAAAAAAAAGAAAGAAAGAAAGTTTTGAGTACAAAAACAAAAGAAAGGACAGTTCCACCCTTTGCAAAAGCACAGGTAAATACAGAGTTAACACAGCATACAAATCATCCATAAAATCTAAAAAATATAAAGTAGCAAAAGAAAGTAAGCAACCACTTAAGAGCATTATGACAGGGATAAACCCTCACATATCAATAATTAACCAGAATATGAATGGACTAACTACACCACTAAGACACAGAGTAGCAAACTGGATAAAAAAAATAACATGATCCAACATTCTTCTTCTGCCTCCAGGAAATCCAACTCACTGCAAATGACATCCACAGGCTCAAGTAAAGGGCTTAGAAAAGATCCTTCAGACAAATAAAAAACAAAAAAGAGCAGGGGTAACTACTCTTATATTAGACAAAACAGATTTCATACCAATAAAAGTTCAAAAAAAGACCCAGAAGGACACTACATAATGATCAAAGGCTCAATCCACCAGCAAGAAATATCCATTTTAAATATATATGCACCCAGTATGGAAGCACCTGGCTTTATAGAACAACTGCTATGTAAACTAAGAGAAGACATAGCCACCCATACAGTCATAGTTAGAGATGTTAATAACCTGCTAATAGCTCTAGATGAATTATTGAGGCAAAAAACCAACATGGAAATCGGGAATCTTAACTTGACATTTGACCAATTGAACCTGATAGACTAGACATCTATAGAACACTCCACCCAACAATCACAGACTATACATTCTACTCATCAGCACATGGAACATACTTCAAGATTGATTACATCCTTGGATATAAATCAAACATGAACAAATTTCAAAATGTTGAAATAATACCAAGCATCTTCTCAACCACAGTGGAATAAAAATAAATTTCATTATCAGCAAAAACCCTCCAAAACACACAAATACGTGGAAACAAAACAACATGTTGCTGAATGATTTGGTGGTCAACAGAGAAATCAAGACAAATAAAAAGATTTTTGGAAACAAATGAACACAAAAACATACCATATCAAAAATTCTGTGATGCTATGAAATCAGTGTTGAGAGAGAAGCGTATAGCATTACACACACATATAAAAATAGGGATCAAAAAGAAACAGCTTAACATCATAACTAATGGAGCTAGAAAGATAAGAAAAATTAAATCCTAATTTCAGTATAAAAATCCAGAACGCTAAGATAAAGTGACTATTGCAGGAAACAAAAAACAAAAATATCGTAGAAAGAATCAACAAGACTAAAAGCTTATTCTTTAAAAGGATAAATAAGATTGACAGAACCATGGCTGGATTGACTAAGAAAAGAAAAGATGTCCAAATAAACACATTTAGAAATGAAAAAGGCAATGTCACAACTGACCCTGAAGAAATTTGAAAGATTATCAGAGAGTATTATACACATCTTTATGCAAATAAACTAACAAATCCAGAGAAATGGGTGATTTTCTGGCATCATACAATCTCCCAAGGTTGAAATTCTAAACAATAACAATCAAGGAAATTGACTTACTTATAAGAAGGCTATACACTCAAAAAACAAACAAACAAAAAAAACAGGCCTGGACCAGATGTTTCTCAGCTGATTTCTATAAGAGATACAAGGAAGAGCTGATACTAATCCTATTGAAAGTATTGCAGGCAATCAAGAAAGAAAGAATTATCCCTAGTGCATTCTATGGAGCCATTATCATCATCCTGATACTCAAGACTGGCAAAGACCCAACAAGAAAAGATAATTACAGGCCAATTTCCCTGATGAACACATATGCAAAAATTCTCATTAAGATCCTAGCAAATGATATCCAACAACACATTTCAAGGATCATCCATCATGACCAGGCAGGCTTCATTCTCAGGATATAGGACTGGTTCAACGTTTGCAAGTCTATAAATACAATTTAGCAAAATAACAAGTATATTTGCTAAAATAACAGGTATTTGTTTTGATAATCAAGAACCACATGATTGTCTCATTAGACGCAGAAAAAACATTCAATAAAATCCAGCAACCCTTCTTGATAAAACCCCTCGAACACCTAGGTATCGAAGAAACATTCCTCAAAACAATAAGAACTATCTATGACAAATCTGCAGCCAACATCATGCTTAATGGGCAGAAGCTGGAAACATTCCCCCTAAGGACTGGAACAAGACAAGGATGCCCACTCTCACCCCTCCTAGTCAACATAGTACTGGAAGTCCTAGTCAGAGCAATCAGGCAGGAGAAGGAAATCAGGGGTTTCCAGATAGGAAGAGAGGGAGTTAAGTTATCCCTCTTTGAGGATTATATGGTTCTATACCTAGAAAACCCTAAAGACTCTGTCAAAAACCCCCACACTCTGACAAACGACTTTGGTAATGTCTTGGGATACAAAATACAGTTGAGCGTCTATACATCAACAAGCAGGCTAAGAAGCAAATTAAAAAAACAAATTCCATTCACAATAGCCACAAAAAGTGAAATAATGAAATACCTTGGCATTCACCAAACCAAAGAAGTGAAAGACCTTTACAATGAGAACTATAAAACACTGCTGAAAGGAATCAAGGATGATACAAACGAATGGTAAAAAAAAAAAAAAAAAAGCCATGCTCATAGATTAGAACAATCAATATTGTCAAGATGCCCATCCTACCCAAGACAATCTATAGATCAATGCAATCCCTATCAAATGGCCAAAATAATTTCATAGACCTAGAAAAGACAGTACAGAAATTAATATGGATGCAAAAAGGAGCACTAACAGCTACAGCAATCCTCACCAAAAGGAACAAAGTGGGAGGTATCACACTTCCAGACATTAAACTTTATTACAAGGCTACTATAACCAAGATGGCATGGTATTGGTACAGAAATAGGCACACAGACCAGTGGAATAGGACAGAGAATCTGGAAATGAAAGTACTATTCCCTCAACCAACTCATCTTCAACAAAGCCATCAATAATAAACATTAGGGAAAAGGAACCATATTTAACAAACGGTGTGGGAAAACTGGCTAAACACATGTAGAAGAATGAAACTGGATGCCTATTTATCACCAAATACAAAAATCAACTCAAAATGGATCAAGGACTTAAGTGTAAAATCTCAAACTATAAGAATCTTAGAAGAAAACCTAGGGCACACCCTCCTGGACATCAGGATAGACAAGTGAGACCTCATCAAACTGACAACCCATGGAATGGAAATATATATATATATATATTTGCAAGCTATGTATCTGACAAAGACCTAACATTCAGGATCTACAAGGAACTCAACTGAATTGAAAGGAAAAAAATAAACAAAAATAAAAATAAATAAATAATACAAATTAAAAAATAAACCCCCCAAATGGGCAAAGGACGTGAACAGATACTTCTCAAAGGATGACATACAAGTAGCCAACAACACATGAAAAGATGTTCAGTCTCACTAATCATCAGATAAATGCGAATCAAAGCTACAATGAGATACCACCTAACACCAGTAAGGATGGGTATCATTAATAAATAAAATTTTTTTTTAAAAAAAGATGCTGGCATGGCTGCAAATAAAAGGGATGCTTCTACACTGTTGGTAGAAATGTAAGCTAGTTCAGCCTCTTTGGAAAGGAGTTTAAGGTTTCTCAAAGAATTAAAAAGTGAGCTACCATACAATCATCAATGCCATTCATGGGAATACACTCAGAGGAACATAAATCACTCTACCAAAAGGACATCTGCACACACATGTTTATTGCAACACTATTCATGATAGCACAAATATGGAACCAATCCAGATACCCATTGAAAGTGGCCTGGATAAAGAAAATGTGATACATGTGCACAACGGAAAATTATGCAGCCATAAAGAAGACCACAATCATGGTCTTTACACCAACTTGGATTCAGCTGGAGACCATCATATTCATTGTACTGTTACAGAAACAAAGAACTGAATTTCACACACTCTCATTCATAAGAGGGCCTGGTCACTGGCCGCACTAGTGCAAGAGTGAGATCAGCAGACACTGAACACTGCTAGGGAAGGGAGGAAGGGAAGAGGGAGGGGAAGACGTGGCAACACACTGGGTACCTGGCCCCGGTGAAGGAGAGGGTCACCCAGAAGCCCAAACTTCACCTGCATACAATCTACTTAAGTAGTAAATCCCCACTTGTACCCCACAACTCTAAAATAAAAAATAAAAATAATAAAATGAAAACAGAAGTAAAGTCTACAGTGAAAGGCAAATGGCATTATAGTGAGGCAAATACTTTTTTAAAGTGTTGGCACATAATTCATATCAGTTCCCACAGGGTAGCATTTCAAGGCTCTAAATTTATACTAACTAAAATTCTGGCATTTCACAAATTAGATGTGTTTGTTTAAAACCTTCTCAATTATAATACTATTAGGCAATCAGAAGACTAGGGCTGTATGTTAGAGATATAAGAAATAACAATAGCAGTAAAAAAAGGAAAGTTTTTCATAGAAATGAATGAATAATACTTAGAATGAGGAAGAAAATGGGGAAGATTTTGCTAGCAGTTAAAATAAAATCCACAGCCGGGCTCGATGGCTCAGCCTGTAATCCCGCGCTTTGGGAGGCTGAGGTGAGTGGATTGCCTGAGCCCGCGGGTTCGAGACCCGCCTGGGCAAGCGAGACCTCATCTCTACAATAAATCAAAAAATTAGCCGGACGTGGTAGCGCGCGCCTGGAGTTCTGGCTACTTGGAAGGCTGAGGCGGAAGGATCGCCGGAGCCCAGCAGGTCGAGGCTGCGGTGGCCGGGAGCGACCACTGCACTCCAGTCTGGGTGACAGAGTGAGACTCCAACTCAAAAAATAAATAAATAAGTAAAATCCACTATGGATCAGAGGATCTTAGAAAGGTCAAAAATAATAAATATCAATTCAAACATCAATCCTTTGATTTTTTCATTAATTTATTTCCCATTCAGGGGTTCACATATTTTTAACATACCAGGGCTTAGATTTTTACTATAGATTCTCACTTAGCCAACTCAAATACTGGTTTTCTATCCTATACCCAATTTTAAATCCATTATAGGAAAATGCTCCATGGAACCCATCCTCAATGTGGTTGTGGGTCACCTGAACTCCTGCATTCCGGAGTCGGGTGACACACATGAGTCCATCGTCTCTTAAGACATCATGGTGACAAGTGATGACATAGGTAAGGGGTAAACCATGCAACTTTTTATCATCAGCCAACAGTGGGGCTGCCCTCACATCCAGGAACCCTGGGTATTTTTTAGCCAGCTCAGAGCTACCAGGAGTTGGATTTTTGTAAATGTGGCCTTTCTTAAACTTCTCAGGGAGCAAGGCACTCCAATTAACAAATTTGAACAGATGACTTAATTCCACTGGCACATGTTGATTGAAGAGCATGGCTTTTTCAAGCAATCGTCCATGGTAAAATATTCACTCCACAATCTGACCATAACTGATTTGGATAGAACTGGAAAGTGTGGGTTTTCCTGATATGATGTAAATCCATATCAAGAGTCTGAAGGGCAGGATATATTAAAGACTGGATCTTGAGTTTGATCTTGACATCTGAGTCCTCTATGAGCTGAAAAACGATTTAAGTTGTTTGAAATAATTTTTATTAAAAAACATATGTTTTCACTTAAAAACAATATATTGATATGAGATAAATTCAGAATCTCAAAAAGGTAATCAGAAATAGCAAAAAATATCTCCCAAAGAACTTTCTAATTTTCAATATTATAGGAGTCTATAGTTTAATACTATTAATGTAAGCAAAATGATTTGTACTATTTTCTTTTTTTTAACTTTTAGTTATTTTATTTTAAAGATGTGGGGTACAATTCAGGGTTAGGCATACAAATGTTCATTATGCAGGTACCCTTGTTGATAAGGTGTGCGCCCCCCCCCCCCAGCAGATTCCCGTTACTGCCAATCTGGCCTCCTCTCCCCCTATCCCCCACTGCCAGCAGTTTGTACTATTTTCTTTATGTGTGGATAGAGCCCTTCTAATCTTTGATTAAAAGACAAAATCTCTACTCTTAAAATCAAGAATGGCCACCAGAGGGCTCTGATCATTTTTCATAAGTAAAAAGATTATGTGCATATACTGATGTGATATACTATCATATCAATAAGCATTAATTTTTAAAGAAAGGATGTAATAACTAGGAATTCTAATTTGACTCCGATGCTAAACAAATGAATTCTTGGAAGGTCTTAGAGCCCCTCTGTAAAATGTTTGAGTCAGATTGAATGTTTTTTGTTGTTGTTGTTGTTTTTTAATGGTAGTATTTCAAGTCTGTTTTATTGGTTTATGCTGCAATCATCTATATAATTATCTTTTCAATTTTTATAGGGCAGTGATCTCATAATTGGAACAAACTCTCTCAGAGGTTATGTGGTAGGTTGAGAGTCATAAATACAAAAATATTTATCAAAGTTAAACAAGAAAGTATTAGAATTTCCATTCCCATTATAAAAGTCTAATTCATTTTAATTTTTATATGTTTTAAATATTCAAAATGCATTAGTATATTAGGACAAATTTGATCTATAAATCAATATGCATATTTTCAGGGTATGCTAAAAATTTCGTCAGTAGGATACATGATCAAAAAATATTTGAAGACCAGTAATATAGAACATTACAGCGTACCAGATGTTTTTATGTGTGTTCACTTGGTCCTACAAGTTGGAATAGCCTATTGTGTTTTGTAGATGAAGTTCTCAAAATACAGTCTCTGACCAGTAACATCACCTGGGGATTTGTGAGAAATATAAATTCTTATAGCCTTGCCAAGACTTAGTGAATCAGGTAGATAGAGAACAACAATGTGAATTTTAAGGAACACTTCAAGTGATTCTGATATATGTTAAAATTTGAGATCCACTAGCTGAGGTCATAAATAGTAGTTATTGGAGCCACATGCATTCTGATGTTTCTCAGAATAAAGTGTAATGAGTAAGTTGGAAATCTCTGAAAACTTGCAACATTTTTTGTATAGTGTAGAAGAAAGCACAGCACTCCAAAATTCTTTCCTTTGACATAAATATGACATTTTCCAAAAACTTAATAAATAAAATGAAACATACACCTATAGCAGTGAAAGGAAATGGTAGGAATATTTACTTTATTGCAATTAAAACAAAGTTAATAGTTAGAGCTAGTTCATTCAAAAATGTATAGGTCTACTCGTATATTGTTTTATGTAAAAATAATTTTTTAATTTAAATATTCAGTTCAGCGTTACGTTAGCTCAGTATATAGTATGAAGCATGCTGTTTATATTAGTAGTGTGGTAATAACTAAATTAGTAATAAAAAGCTGGTTTTAGATTAAGTTGAGAAGAAATACAAAAACAAAAGTTTATATTTGACCAATAAATTGAAATTTAGAGGTAATTAAAATCCTTAAATTTGTGGATATTTTATTAAAACTGTCATGTTGGTGCTCAAAAACTTTCAGATTTTGAACTTTTGAATCTTGAATTTTCAGATTAGAAATACCCAACTTATCTTGATTTAATTTGTTTAAATATGGCTCAGATTTTTATTTCTTGTTATGTTTGATAAATTGTATATTTTTTTAAATGTGTTCATTTAATTTAAACATTTTTCTATTTTGCTTTAATTTAAAAGTTTGTCAAAATACTTTTTTCAATAATTACAATGTCCATTCCTAACTTATTAAAGGTGAATTCTTTTTTTTTATTACAAAAAGATCTATAGTGCTGTCCCTTTTTCAATTCTGGCATTAATTTTGTGTCTAATTTTTGTTTTTCACTTGTCTTTCTCAAGATTTTTAAGTTTTATCAGTCCTTTCAAAGCTTTAACTTTTCTTTTTGTTCATATCTACTATAAGCTTGTTAGGAATATAATAATTTCTGATCTTATTATTATTATTATCTCCCATGTATTTTTAGGAACTTATTCTGCTCTTTTTTTTTAAGGTTTCTTGAGTCAGATACATGTTTTCAGTCTTTCTTTTTTTCTAATATAAGCGCTTAAGAATATACAATTTACTATAAATATTGCTTTAAATGTGGAGAACATTTAAAATATGTTTAAACAATAAATCTTTATTGCTCAGTACTTCCTCAATTTTTAAAAATAGTCATTGTGTGCTTGCTAGTTTGCTCTTTGTACATCCATTACATGAAATGTGTTGATTACTGTTCCAGTGTCTCTTCCCTTACTGTTATTTTTGTCTGCTTGTTATCTTAATTGCTGACAGAGGTATTTTTAAATCTCTCGCTGTAACTGTAAACTTGTGTATTGTTGTCTGTAGTTCTGTATTTCTTCATCTATTTTAAAGCCATGTTCTTAAATTCACATGTATTTAGAGTTGTTAAATTTTCTTGGTGATTTAATCCTTTTCTCTAATGATTGCTACCTTCTTTTTTACCTAGCAATACTTGAAGATGCCATTTAGGGGTATGTATTTTCCATTCTGCTTACTTATGTTTTTAATATACAGCTTATAAGCTACCTATGACTAGGAATTATTTCTTCAGCAAGTTTGATAATCTTGGTCTTACAACCAGATCATTTAGACCACATATTTAATTTAACTACTAAAATGTCTGATTTCAATCTACTACCCTATTTTGTTTATGCTTTTTCTTGTTTTCTTTATTTTTGTTTTCATTCAGACTGTTTGACCCTTCGACTATCTTGTTTTTTTCCTGTAATAGTTTAGAAGTTATGCACTTTGTATATACTTTAAATGTTTACTTTAAGAGTTTCAATGTGTATTCTTAATTTTGCAAAGGCTAATGAACTTATCAAAGTCTAATTCTAATTCTTTATCTCTTTTTGGACAATAAAACAAATTTAAAACTATTAAAATCTATTCTTCCGACTTCTGTTAACTCATGACTTCTTTTTTCTTATTTTAAGTTTATATATTTTATAAGTTAATATTATATATTAAAGTTTATATATTTTATAAGTTAAAATTATATATTTTATAAGTTAATTAAGATGTATTCACAACTTATCAAATACTTGCTTTTTGCTTCTTTCTGCATCTTAATCTTTTATCTGCATTTTGATTTTGTCTGAAATACTCTATTTAAAATATATTTGTTCTATTGATATAGCAAACTTTCTTAGTTTTAGGTTATCTGAATATGTGTCCATTTCTCCTTTGTTCTTAAATAATATTTCTGTGGGGCATAAACTTGGTTGGCAGTCACTTTTGTTCTGTTCTTTGATATTATTTCACTTTGATAATACGATTTCACTGGCTTAGAGCTTACACTGTTGCTAACGAGAAGTTGTCAGTGTAATTGGTGCTTCTGTAAAGATATTTTTTGTTTCTCTGGTTGCTCTAAGATTTTCTTTCTTTCTTTATTTTTTATTTATTTATTTATTTTTGAGTTGGAGTCTCACTGTCACCCAGACTGGAGTGCAGTGGCGCTGCCGACCATCGCAGCCTCGACCTGCTGGGCTCTGGCGATTCTTTCACCTCAGCCTTCCGAGTAGCCGGAATTACAGGCGCGTGCGACCACGCCCGGCTGATTTTTTTTATTTATTGTAGAGATGAGGTCTCGCCAAGTTGCCCAGGCGGGGCTCAGGCAATCCACTCACCTCAGCCTCCCAAAGGTGCGGGATTACAGCCTGAGCCACCGAGCCCGGCACTCTTTATTTTTTTAAATTTCATTTTTTTTTTGGCTGTCTACAGTTATGTATTTTTAACCTTTTAAGAAATGATGCTTAGGGTTCATGGGCTTCTTATCTGTAGTTTGATATCCTTCATCAGCTCTGAAAAATGCTCAACTGTTATATTTTTAAATAGTCTTTTCTCTCATTTTCTGCCCTTTGTTTCTGGCATAACAATTAAAGCACCATTAAATTCTCAGACTGTATCTGCTATTTTTATCCTTTTTAATGTATTTTTTATCTTTTTGGCTTTTCATGCTTCATTTGATCTACTTACATATAAGCTAATATGACCCATATTTCCAATCTTTTAATTTATAAATCATCACTTCAGTTATGTAAAATCACTTAAGTCACATGTTAAGGTTTTAATTTTGATAACTTTAGTTTTAGAATTTTTGTTTGTTTTTTGAAACTTCACTTTTCTGCTAAAATGTGTAACCTTGGTTGTGAATCACTGAAGAAAGTAGAATAGTTGCTTTATGTTCCGTGGTAGGTGGCTCTAATATCTAAACTTTGTGGAGTATCTTTCTATTGCCTGTTGATGCAGCTTGTTTTCCTTCATGGTTTCTTGTTTACTTGTTCACCTAGGTACATTTTACAGTGTTTTGGACATTAAATTTCAAAATAAAATATTTGCAGGAATAATTTAAAGGCCATGAAGAGAACCATATTTCTCCAGAGAGATATTTTACATATTTTAGTCAAATACACAGGAGTATTATTTACTTATTCTACCTTAATTTTAAGTTTAAGGTTTGAGATTCCTTTAAGTATCAAGATGGTCTGAAGGAAGGCTTTACATGGAAATGAGGTTGGTTTTACATCAGGATCACCCTGACCTTAACAGCATATCTTCTCAGAGCCTCATTTAAAGTGGAGTGGTTTATGAGTGTTCTCATATCTCAGAGGCCCCTGAATCTGACTTCAAGTCTATAACTCTGAGGAGCTTCCAACACTCATCTTGGTTTAATTGTTTCATTCTGATTACTGTATGCCTTTAGGGCAAAGAGGATGTTGACTGCTGGAATTACTTTATGTGTTTTTTTTTTTTTTTTGGTATTAGAAAATATTTGATCTAGCTATTTTCTATATCTTAGTAGCTCTTTCATGCTTTATAGAATATCATAAGATATTTTATCAAGATTTTTAGTATTTATGGTTCAAAATTAACTAGTCCACCATTATAGAATCCTGAACTACAAAGAGGAAAAGCTGATTATACAACACAGTAAAAAGATATTGATGTTTAAAGAGATTAGGTGGCTTGTCAAAAGTCACAGGCATTTCTTTTTTTTTTTTTTTGAGTTGGAGTCTCACTCTGTCGCCCAGACTGGAGTGCAGTGGCCGCTCCCAGCCACCGCAGCCTTGACCTGCTGGACTCTGGCGATCCTTCCACCTCAGCCTTCCAAGTAGCCGGAATTACAGGCATGCGCTACCACGCCCGGCTGATTTTTTGATTTATCGTAGAGATGAGGTCTCGCCGAGTTGCCCAGGCGGGTCACGAGCTAGGCATTTCTTTAGCTCCCAAAATTCATACCTATTGATGGGTTATATTTAGGTGCTAGTCTGTAGCTGTAGACAGAATAGCAATTTTAAGTTAATTATTTCTATTTTTTTAAATGGATGTGCTTGTTCTAACCCTAAACTCAAAACTGACATAGTTCTCTAGAAAATCTGATATTTGGGGTCAGTATAAATCCAAAGATAGATTTCATCCTTATGATGATGCTTGATATGAAAATTTTGCAAATATTATTTAGACAAATAAAGTCTTGAATACAAAATTTGAATTAAGCTTAAGAAAAAAAAAAAAGCTGTTAAGTTCTCCCAGCTAAATGTCTTCCCAAATGCTATGTTAAAAAAAAATAATTACACTTTGGTAGTAACCAATAAACTTTTTTAAATCCTAGGAATCTTTCATTCTAATTTATTCTAATGATTAATTTGGCATGTTGGTTACTACTAGATTCCTTTCACAGCCTCTTTCTTTTTCTATTGATCTCGAATGCTTTTCAAGAATAGATTTTACCTGTGTTCCCATGTGTAATTTAGTGATTAATTGCTTTTAATGAAGGATTATACTGTGACATACACTGTATTTATTTAAATGAACTTCACCTCTAATCCTCAAAACAACCTTTTATGTAGAAAATATTATAACTCTCAGTTTCCTCAGAGGAAACTGAGCTAAAAAAAATAGTATTCAATTTGCACAAAGTCACAGAAGTAATTTTACAAACAAATTTGAGCCTGATTCTCTGATTCTGAAGCCTTCATTCTCATTCACTCTGATAATGAAAACTAAGCTAGGGTTCAGGCACGGAGGCACACGTTTGTAATCCCAGCACTTTGGGAGATCAAGGTAGGAAGAACACTGAGCCCAGGAGTTCAACCAGCCTAGACAACATAGCGAGACCTCTATAAAAAACAAAAAAATTTAGCCAGGTGTGATGATGTGTACGTGTAAGTCCCAGCTACTCGGAAGACTGAGGTGGAAGAATCACCTGAGCCTAGGAGGTCAAGGTTGTGGTGAGCAGTGATTGTACCACTATACTCCAACCTGGGCAACAGAGACCCTGACTTAAAAAAAAAATCCAAAACAGTTCATTTGTCCATGAGATGCAATCGTTTCATTTTATTGTAACTATTTCTAGACTTCCTGGTTTTGATTCCTGTTTGTTCTAACTTTCACACTCTGTTCTTGTCTTGCTCAAGTTCACTTTCTCTATGCTCACTCTCAGTTTCACTTGATCCTCTCCTGGCATAACCACTCAATGACCAGGAAAGCTGAGAGCATTTTCTATATAAAGCCCTTGGCACAAAACCAAATAAACCGATAGTTTATTTACTTGGTTGAAATGACAACAGCATCAAGCCTATCAGCCGTCCGTCTTGATAGAAAGTCGTAAAGAAAAAAGCTGAAATTTAAAAAAAATTCAGAAACTGCCAAACGACCTGATGAGTGTTTCTTTCAGTAGAAAGCCAGTTTTACTCTCCTCAAGATTGATCTCTGTTTCCTATCTTTTAGCCAGCGTTAGGAGTTGAAAGTACAAACACATAAACATTAATTCCCTGACTTTAAGGAAGTCACAGTCTGTTGGAGACAGGGATAGGGAGGAGCAGGCATATAAACCAAAAGTGGTAATGCCAAATGATAGTTGCTTTAACCAAGGGTACAAAGAGTGCTCTTTGGATACAGTATTCCACTTCACAGAAACTGCCAAAGAGAGACAGAGAAGAGTAAACAAGAAGTAGGATGATCTGAGACTTGATTTATGTATTCATAATTTCCAGGCAGACAAGAAGGAATGTGCTTTCTGATGTTTTGGGTTTTTTGTTTTGTTTTGTTTGGGGGCATGCATATGGATTGGGGATGGTTCACACATGTTTGCCCTTGGGCTTGGGCAAGTGCTCCCTTTTGCCAATGAGAAAATTTTGAGATGATAAAATAGAATCTGGCAGTAAGAAGTGTTGGAAGAAATTATGCAGTGTTAGAAGGGCAGGATAGGAGGGTCTTACAAAGACCATATATTGGGGGCCACAAAAAGAGTAGTAGATATTATCCTGTGATGTTTCCAAAATCAGGTGCTGAATATTCCTAAAATGTTAAGTACACACTAAGTCTCAAGTTTTTATTTGAACTTTATTACAAAAAGTCATGCTTATATTTTAAATTAAAATACAGATGTTTATGTTTTTCTTTAGTATTAAAATAGAAAGCATTAGGCAAATGCTATTTTGTTTCAGGGTTTATTCTTATGTAGTTCCGTTACCTTGGTACACATACTCTCACCCTTCAGGGATACTTTGATGAAAAAGTTTTCAAAGAAGTGCTTTGGGCAGGAGAGTCTTGCAGCAACTCTGTTATGTCCCAGTCAGATTTTGAATTAGAAACATCACTGCGTTTGTCAACTGATGACTTTACTACCTGAGTTTTTAGAAAGTGATAGACAAAATCACCCCTATGTACTGCTCCAATTTACATCCCCAATCTACATCAATACTCATCAATACATCTTTCCCTTCAGTCATATATAAAGACATGCTCCTCCTTCTGGGTATTGGCAATCCTTCCCCTCAGTGTTGACCCCAATTCCTTTCCATAATCTCTACGTCAGGTGAACCCCTATCCCTTCCCTCAACACCTTCTTCCCACATTTCTCCAACATACCTCAATTTATCACCAACTTATAAACATTATCATAGGCCTCTCATTGATAAACATAAAATGCATACGATATAAACATTTATTTATATATAAAATATTTATATTTCATATAAAAGTCTACATAGTAGAATATCATATTATGTATTTATGTAAATATACAAAATGCATTAAACAAAATAAATATATATTTATTTATAAAATAAAATACCCTTATTCAACGCTATGCGTCCTTTCCATCAAACACCTTTCTTATTTTCTTCATATTTAAGATGATTGAAAGATTGGAGTCAGCATCTCTACTTCCTCATGTTTCATTCACTGTTCAACTCACTTCATTTTGGTTTTTACTGCAACATTCCAACAAATCTACAATTAGTAATCAATTTCTAATTTTATGTAATATTTTATCTTCTTACTTGAGATTTGCTACAGATTTTGCTGTTTAAATCTCAGAAAGAGATTTAAAATAGTTCCTTTAAACCAACATAGCTCCAAAGAAATAAATTTCAGACAGTTACTTCAACTGTTTTGTTATCTGACATCTATGTTGATATCTTTATATGTTGGAGTCAACATCTCAATAAAATGTATGTTATATGATACACTAAAACTTTCAACAATAAGCACATACCAGCATTCCCCAAACACCAACCACCACCATGAATATAAAACAAGCCTCTTCTTCCTATCTCCGACTTTCGTTTTGGCATGTATACATGGACAGGAACATTGTTGAAAGTTGTCTCCATCACAGTGACATTTTCATCAGATGTGGGTGGGACTCCTTGAAAGCTCATAAAGAACACTACAGTATCTATGAAGTGGTTGATTCCCACGAATTCAGCAAACAAAGCCTGAGAGAAACAAAGCCCGAGAGAGAGAGAGAGAGAGAGAGAGAGAGAGAGAGAGAAACACTATATCACAAATATCAAATGCCAATGTTGTTTATGAACATAGAAGTAGGCAAATGTGCTTCCAGTGGTCCTGTGTCATTTCTCACAGGTGAATCTAAAGGACATAGTTAGAAATACTGGAGGTTTAGCTATGTTACCACAATAGCTGCTTCAGGTTAAAAGAAAAAATGAAAGAATGATTGAGGGATTACAACTTGACAGATTCCATGCTGATAGTTTTGAGTACAAGAAAAAGTTCTCTACCCTACAGAAGCTCAGAGTCAAGAGGGAGAAGTGGATATACGCACAGTTACAGAAAAACTACACATGTCATATATGCATAAAGGAACTTGACTATTGGTCAATGGGTCAACTAGTTGCCTGGACATGAAAATTAGAGAGGATTTTTCAAATAATAGATGAGCTCTAATGTGAATACAGAAAAGGGAGTCAAGTTTGGCCAAACAAACAAACAAACAAAAGAAATCTCACCCTAGGTCGAAACAATAGCCACAGGGACAATTCTATGGCAATTAGAGAAATGCATGTAGTTTGCTAAAGCTGTAAGGTCAAGTCCACACAAGGATGTATGAAAAAAAGGGACATTGAGAGGTGAATGTGAACCAAATCATAATGAACCTAGAATGTTGGAATTTCAAGAATCAGGGAGAATTATCTTTCAGTCTTAAATTGAAAACATGTGAACTCCAGAGCTAGGTGATCAAACAGCTGGATCAACTTCTTTTCCATTACATGAAGTTTAAATATAAGCAAAAAAAAAAGCAAAACTGTCTATTTTCAACAATGAATCATGCCTGCTCTGTTCCCCAAGAAGGAAGCAATGAAATAGAGTTCCCAGAACTCTTTACTAGTGTAACTATAGATTAAATTATGCCATGGAGAGGCTCTCATAACATTTAGAGGGTAGAAAAAGAAGAAAAAGTTATTATTTTCTCTGTATCACTGTGGGCCTTCACATAGACATTGACAAATACGTGACTTACAATTCTTCTGGTTGTCCTTCTGAGAATTACCACTTACTTCAATAATGCAGGCAGCTGAAATTATTGGTGACTTTCCTTCACTCCCCCATTCTAAAGATTGTGTATCCCAAATTATTGATTCTGAATCAATTCCCAATGAGCCACATATAGTAGTGTCTGTGTTCTGACAAAACTATAATACGTGTACAAAAGATCTTTGCCAGTGGTTAGTGGGTCAACTAGTTGCCTGGACATGAGCATTGGGAAGGAGTTTTCAAACAGTAAGCAAACTTTGCATGAGTACTGAAAAGGGGATAGAATACTAAAAAGAGCGCAGAGAACACAGGGTAAAAAAAGTTCTTAGAGAAAGAGAGCAAGAGAAAATATTTAAGATATATTGGAATTAGATATTTAACCTGATTAGATTTAAAGATAGTAATGGCCTCATTGCCAATATAAAATGATACTCTGTTAATGCATAAAATGCAATAGCAAACCAGTTATTTAGTTTAACACCTGTCATTTTGAAAGAACAAGTAGCTGTTGCAAAAAAATTTTACGGAGAAAATGATGAGTTCAAGCAGTGACTACACTTGAAAGGTTTAAGAAAAGAAAAATTACATTCTAGGGATTTTAGTTTTTTATTTTAAAACACAGTCAGGAAAATAGATACTGTTATACCTTCTCTGAAAGAAATCTCCTTGCTCTTACGTCTCTGTCTGAAAATCGAACCCAAGTTTGATTTTGTAGATTGTGGAATTGCAACGCCAAGTGAATTTGCAATTCTACTGGATGTCTTAGTTGAAAGTCAACATTTGGTCTAACGTGCATATCTAAATACTATTCTGAGTACTGGATTAGAAACATCTGTGTGAATTTTGATAAATCTGAACTCCCAAATCCCACCAAACCTCCTCTAGCAGAAGCAACATAACCAGTCTCAACAGTAGTTAAATTTTAAAAAGATTAGATGCCAGAATTCAAAGAAAAAGAAACATTGAAGTTACTTCTTTTTAACCTGAGTGTTTATTGGCTTGGCAAGTTCACTGATGAGAGCCCCCTTTAAGAGGATGAGAGACCATAATCCCCAGAGATCCCTGTGAGAACTCAAGTTGGTAGCAGTGACATCTCTGCGGGGACTCTCTTTTGGCCAGCCTCAGAGGAATACCTGAAGTGTAAGTTTCTTTTGGCAGGGAGTGGGTCTTCAATGCAATTGATTATGTTACAACTTAACAAAATGTACTGAATTACCACTATGTGCAAAGCACAGAGCTAGAAGTTGTGATTGATTCAAAATGACTGTGATGCAGTTTGCATTATTCATAGACTCTAAGGCAAAGCTCAACTCTACTCATAAATAAGCTCTAATTCAAGGCAGAATGAGGAAAGATTCTGAATAGTGTTTTCAGGAAAGAAGAGAAGTAGGATAAATTCTTATTGATCAATATGCAAAAAGTTTATGACAAATGCTCCATTTGATCTTAATCAGTTGGCTCTGAAAATTGTGAATGTTGAACTTTTTAAATACAGTGAGAAAAGCCAAAGCAAATTGATCAAAGTTCTGAATGAAGGAAAGAAATTCCACAGGTGTTTACAAAAAACATTTTGTTTGGAAGCTAACTAACTTTCTTAGGCTATATGGTTAAACTTATCCTGGGAAGATCTGTTGAGGCTACACTGTGGGGAGCTGTTTCGAGAACACAGTTTTCCATTCTTTCTTCACAGTATTAACAAGCAGTTTAATTTGTTCTAACTAGCAGAAACATAATAAATGGCATATATATGATAAGTACATAAGTGATTAAATATAATGATTGGAGCAAATACTTAAACCACTAAATTATTTTTTGAAGCATAATCTTTAAGTTAAAGTACACATAATCCACAATTTTTAATTTATATATTGAAAGCTCTTTTCCAGTTGTTATTCTGTATTATTTAGTTTAATGTTGTCTCAGACTAACTGCACCCAAAATCAATAACGTTATGATGTGGATATTCAGCAGTTGTTATCAGATTTTTTCTGAAGTTAAGAAGTTAGTTATAAGCCGGGCTTGGTGGCTCAGCATGTAATCCCGCACCTTGGGAGGCTGAGGTGAGTGGATTGCCTGAGGCTGTGGGTTTGAGACCCACCTGGGCAACTTGGTGAGACCTCATCTCTACAATAAATTTTTAAAAAAATTAACCGGGTTTGGTAGCGCGCACCTGTAGTTCCAGCTACTTGGAAGGCTGAGGCGGAAGAATCACTGGAGCCCAGCAGGTCGAGGCTGAGGTGGCTGGGAGCGGCCACTGCACTCCAGTCTGGGTGACAGAGTGAGACTCCAACTCAAAAAAAACAAAAGAAGTTAGTTATAGTCAAAAGCAGCAAGTAACCAACTAACAGATAAATGATAGGTATATCAACAACTTCATAATATTATATATGGTATTATATATATACTTATACACAGAGGGTGCCAAAAAGGTATACATATTTTAAGGAAGGAAAAAAACTGTATTAAAATTATGATACTTAATATATACTGACAATAAAAGTAAATACAAGTCACATTTGACTTCTGCAATTACAGTAGATGCTCAAAGTGGTTACTGTCAGGATCCAGACATTTTGATTATGTAAATATGTATATGTTTTTTGGCACCTCCCAGTATATCTTATTTGAATTTATACCTAGCCCATGCCCAAATCTGTATTCATATGCATATCTACATCCATGTCTATATCTATATCTATATTTGTATCTGTATCTATATCTAATTGATCTCCATAAAACTTTTAGTTATTTTTCTACAAATGTTTTTTGGAAATGATTTTCAATATTTGTTTTTCAATATCACCAAACTTTACCTGCAAAAATTTTTATAGCATTGTATCTGGAAGTAAAATCACAATTACCCAGCAATAATACTGGCAATTATATGGAGAAAGATGTAGATAACTACCATATTTCGTAAGTTTTTAATATATTTCCAGTTACTTGCTTTCTATTCATAAACCCATTTAGTTCTCAGTAAAACTTGGCAAATGGTAACATATTTCTAGTTTTTTTAGATAAGTATATTGAGGTAAAAGAAGTTAAGAGACCTGTTCATGTCCACACAAGCAATAAAGTGCTGGCATATGGGCCAATGGCCACTTCTGACCAGCCAATATGCAGTCCCTTAGTGACCATCATTATCATGAAAGGCCCAAAGTAGAGAGAGGGTGACCAGGGGCACAGTGTTCAAAGATCCTTCAGTATCTATAGAACTTTCATGGCTGTGAAGAATGGAGCAGAAAACTAGACCTGATGTTGCCTTGGGCCCATTCCAGAATCTAGTAGATTGTTGTTTTCCATGGCTGGCCCCATTGCCCTGCCCTCTCATGCTACATCTGGAGAGATGTTCCAGGGACAAACAAATGTCCTCTCTGCTTACCAGTGTCTAACAGCTGTCCCAAAGGGATTTTAGAAGTTAGACTCTCAAATTACACACAACTTCAAGAAATTACTGCCATAATCTTAGAATGGCAGCCAGAAGAGTAGAACTTTATGTAGGTGAGAGTGAAATGCAAGTGCTTAGTCAGTGCCTGACAGGTTCTGGGAAGCTGATTATTCCAGCAATAATTAAGTGTTCGTCACATCCTGGACACCTGCCACACATAGACATCTCTGCATGTGCCCAGGTGTCACCTTCCTGCTTGTGATTCACAGAAAAGATGGAAACTCATACATCCAGTGAAAATCTTCTATCATCTTTGTTTCTACAAAGTTTTAAATGATGTTTATCTATGCTTCAACTGAGTACAACTGTGGCAAAAGTGCTCCAGTAGATTAACAAAAAAGTTTGAAGAAATAGCATAAATGCCAGGCCTGCTGATTTTAAATGTTAACATAGAAATGTGAGAGGTCTTGAGTATTTATTTACTTAATTTTTTAAAGTACATTTAAAATTTCTATGACATTTCACATAAAATATGTGTGAACATTTTCCCACAGAAGTAATTGATGCTAATTTAGTTGGCCCTCTGTGTCTTTAAATCAAAGTTGAGTCCAGAAAATACAAGACTCTTTTCCAAAACATAAATCACTGGACTCAATTATTTTTTTGCAAAGAATGAGATTGTTATGTTTCAAAGAAATAATTTATTAAAATAATACTGAATGGTATATGTAATACAAATTAAGGATAGAAATTTAGTTATAGATGTAATAATTGTAACATGTTGTATAAAAAGTACTAAGCATAAAATTTTGAAAGGTTATTTTATAACATCACAAGTTTTCAAATTCTATTAAAAACTGCCATAAACGTATAACAAAAGACTAAGGAGTCACCGGTGTTCAAAAAAGTTTTCCCTATGTCTGGAATCTGAGTTTAATGACAAAAGTTTTGCAGTTTCTTTAATTGTCTTTTTTTAATGAAATACGATGAACTAGAGAAGTTGCCTAATGGACATACTAGATCATCTTACTCTTGCTTTATAACCTAAAAATAACTTTTATAGTAACTTTGAAACATCACATGAGAAAGAAGAAAATTCTGACTAACTCTGGAATTATATCCCTCAGTGTATATACGAAATTGTGTCTTGAGAATCTTAATCTGTCATATAAAAATCTATTACCTAAGAAAAGCTAAAATTGAATTTCTGATGATTTAAAGTTGAGAAGCAGTATTTAGGCACTTGGCTGCAACTGAGTTAGAGTTTTGATTATAAAGTGTGGTTACTCAGCAGGTTGGAAACTCAAATGATCTTTGGACTTCAAAGTTTTTATGCTTTGGAGGCCAACCAGTGTCTTTGAGAAGGCTGTCCCAGGAAAAAGAAGTAAGCAGACCTGGGAGAATCAATAGCAAATGTAAAAAAAAAAAAAAAAAAACTGAGAAAACTAATTTTTTTTAAAGAAATGACCCTAAACCTAAAAGCTTCAAACTGTCCCAAAGCAACTAAAGAAATTCTTACAATCTGATATAAAAGCAGAAAACTCTTTTCACAAGTACGAATAATCCCTAATCTGGGATAGGTCTGACGGTGTTATTTGATTGAAGAGTTATTTCTTACCATGTCTAGATGCAACCTCAGAGTCCTCCCAGGGTAACGCTGAACAGTCTTTCAGCACTGGCAATGTAGCTAAACATATATGAACATTCTATTCTAGGAGATGATGCTGCATCACAGACTAGTTAAGTGCTGATTCTACTCAGTGACTTCCATTTATCCACATCACCGAATTATTCAAAGTTTGAATTACCATTTATCGTGTGCTCAAATTGATTAGGAAAGCACCAGTTAGGACTAGATTGCAATAAATTCAAGCAAGTTGTTGGGATTCCTCTTTTTTTGAGGGAGCAGAGGGCAAGGGATTGGAAGAAATTTGGCTGCTTCATGAATGGATGATGGATCTTATAGAGGTTTTGAAATAAAAATGCCAGATTATGTGGTCATTTGATGTACTATGGCAAATAAGTTAGTTTAAAAAAGAAAGCAAGGGCTTTAAGTTCTTATAAATCTAGACTTTTCTTCTGCAGACCACAGAACATGAAAGTAAGCAAAACGTCAATAGCCATGGTGATAAACTCCATTTCTTCAAAGAAACTAAGAATCACAGAAAACCCATGAACCACAAATTATATACAATATTGGACCAAAGCAACTGAAACCAGCAGAACTGCCCAGAAAATAGTTGCTGGCAGAGCAGTATGAAAGAAAACGGGAGAATTGAGGGCCCTAAAGGTAACAGATCCCAGAAAAAGACACTGTTTGCATCAAAAATGAAAGTGCCTTGCTATGATTAAAGATTCTCTCCAGCAAGAGTAACAAATAACAAGACTTGATTACTGGGATAGGAAGCTTGAAAAACTCAGAATTACCAAGGAGGATCCAGAGGTAATTGACCTCAAAACAAACCAATTTTTAAAGTGGAAGATAACACTGATAAAGAGCGACTGTATCCTTTGTTAACAACAGTCAGTAATGGGCTAGCAGCAATCCCCAACATTTTTTGTATCAGGGACCAATTTTGTGGAAGGCAATTTTTTCCCACAGACTTGGGGGAGAGATGGGGGAGCCATCAGGCATCAGATTCTTAACCTAAATCCCTCACCTGTGCAGTTCACAATAGGGTTCACACCCCTATGAGAATCTAACGGCCATGCTGATCTAGTCCACACGCCTGTTGGTCAGTTCTTGCCTGCTGCCTGGTTCCTAACAGGCCATGGATGGGTACCGGTCTATGGTCCCAGTGGTTGGGAACCCCAGAACTAGAAGACTTAGGAGGGTTGGAGAGAAAAAAATAGATGAAAATATAAAGGAGGGTTTTATATCTATATTGATCTATACCTGTATCTATAGAACAATGGATTAGCTGTATACATAAATTGTAACAATATATAGATATAAATTAGATATATAAATTGTATGTATATTCATATTTATACATATTATATACATGCATTAATATGCATAAGTAATTGGAAATAAGGTATGTATCACACTTATTCAGAGAGGCATCAAATGCTAGAAGAGAATGTTGAAACACTTAAAATTTAATAATAGTGCCAGAAAAGAGACAGTGAGCCAAGTGCTCAAATATGTATGTAAATATATATATTTATATTTGCTACAAGGAGGCAATTCACTGCAAAGACGTTTAAAGGAAATGATGTATGGTTTCATTTCCAGGTAATTAGCTTCACGCAAGAACCACAGGTCTCTGAGGGTCATTGTGTAGGCCAGGGATAGTCAGCCGGGCAGCTGCCTGTCACCTTGGCAGCTCACCCTCCTCCAAGCAAAAATCATATATGCCTCATTTCCCTCAGCCTTTTACCAGTTGGCCTTTTTACAAAATATTTCAGTAAAAATGCATTTTCATGTCTGAATTCAAGAACTCTATATAACTAATCACAATGCTGTTCAATACTAGCTTTTCTGAAGTTCAAAATGCTTCAATTCTGACAGTATTGATGACATGAGACCCACAGGTAGATTTTTTTAATTTTTCTCACTCAGCACACTTTGTTTTTAATATTTGGAATTAAAACAACTTGAATACTTTCTTCATATTCATTCTATTAGGGATCTGCCTTAAGGAATAATCAAAGATTTTGCTTGCTGGTTTTTTTGTTTTTTGTTTTTTTAAATCAGCAGGCACACTTAAAGAACAAAATCTCCAAGATAGTTTGAAAAAATTGTTAATGATAAAACAGGTAACTATTTTCTTCTGATTAAACCAAAATATTTTTCACAAAGGAAATACAGTTCTGAACTTACCACATTTGTTATGATTTTCACAGATGACGTTATCCATATAAGTCTCCAAGTGTCCTCAGTATTATCTGGGAAAGGTGTATAAACATAATATGCCCCAAGAACCCCCACGATCAGAAACAAAACAGTCTTTCTTCTCATGATGTTTCACTTGTGTTCTTTCTACTTTGGCAAAACAGCAAATACACTTTCAAAACATTCAACTGCTGAATTGTCATGGTCTTAAGCTCCATCATGAAGAGGTCATCTAACTTCCAGAGTACAGATTCCACTGCTCAATTTGTTATTTCATGGGCAGTCCAGAAATAATTATACTTAGCAGAAGCACAAAGGAGAGTTCTGTGAAACACACAGTGTTTATGGTCTACAAGTTCTATCAAATCCAACAGCTTTATTATGTTGCTAGACATTTAGTAAACAAACATTTATGCACAATTACTAGGTGCACAATACTTTATTTTTTAAAAAGCCCATTTGAAAGTACAGAAGAACTAATATTAATATCAGTCTCCAATAACAAATCTTAGAGGAAAAAAGAACAAACAGAATATTTTAAAAGTATTGAGAGTTTTTATGAAGATGAGCATGATCACATTTACATATTACTTTTATTCTCTTTCTACAATTATAATTATCAGTGAATAATACTGGATGTGTTTAAATTAGCTAAATAATCATGGTTAGCTAACAGGTTTTGAGCACTTACTCTGTACTCCAGGAAGTGTAATAAAACAATTAAAACATATTTAATTCTCTCAATAGTTTTATTGTCATATAAGAGTGAAAAGCTGAGACTGAGAAAAGCTCAGGAAACAGTACAAGCTCTTTCAATAGTCTGATTTGTAGTCAGTACAGATTCCTCTGAGAGCACATGAAAAACCAAACTCGTTCTAGTCTTTCATTAGTCTCATATTACAGATAAGCAGTTGAGATTAAGAAAATTAAGTAACTTGCTGAGGTTATGAAAAACCAATCAGAAATATCAGAAACATTTACTGTTCACTGAATATTCATGTGCCCCTCTGCTAGGGTCTGAATGTTTGTGTTTCCAAAATATTCAAATGTTGAAACCTAGCCCAGGAGGTGATGGTATAAAGAGTTGGGGCCTTTGGGAAGTGATTAGTTCATGAGGGCAATGACTTTACAAGTGAAATTATTATTTCCTTTAAAAGAGGCTTGAGGGAGGCTATTGACCCCTTCTGCTATCTAAGGACGAAGCTAGAGGAAGCCATTTATGAAGCAGAACAAGCCTCACCAGACACCAGATCTGCTGGCACCTTGAATTTGGACTTCTCAGCCTACAGAAATATAAACAATTAATTTCTGTTGTTTATAAATTATTCAGTCTAGGTATTTTGTTATAGTAGCTTGAATGAACTACAACAACCTTTATATTTTTGGAGTCCCTTGTAATTGAGATTATGAACTATTATCAGTCAAATATATCTGATTTGAAGTTATATGTGTCACTTCTAGGCAGAAGTAGTTAAGATCCACTGGATCTGAAAACCATCTTCTGAATGGTGACATCACAAAACATAGGTAGAAATATAGGTAGAAACATTGGATAAGTGACCCAAGGTTTTGGTTGGTCAAACCCCATAATAATTTTTCTGAGCAGCAAGCAGATTTTATGCCAAGATTAAAGTATTATATGACTTAATCTTCATATCTTATTAAATATATTTTATCACTTATTTCTAATATCAACACAGGAATATAAGAACTAATATTATGAGAGGCTATCTTTCTTTCCCAAAGTTACATCATTACGTATTTCTAAAGCTAATATTTCACCCTGGATCTTGTGGCTCAGAAGTCTTTATTTTTAACACTCAAGATTAATAAGAATTGAAAATCCAGAAGAACTAGTTATGTCCATATAGTGTGTTATGTATGTCCGAAGTGTGTTATGAATGTGTGTATTTATGTGTTGAAATCCTAACCCTAATGTGATGGTATAAGGAGGCTATGCCTTCCAGAGGTGACTAGGTCATGAGGGTGAAGCCTACCTAAATAAGATTAGTGCCCTATAAAAGAGATTGCAGAGAACTCTCTTATTCTTTTCTGCCATGTGAGAAAACAGTGACAAGACAGCCACCTGTGAACCAGGAAGCAAGCCCTCACTAGACACAGAATCTGCCAGAACCTTGATCTTGTACTCCCCAGCCTCCGGAACTGTGAAAAATAAATGTTCACTGTTTCAGCCACCCAGTCTATGGTATTTTTGTTACAACAACCTGAGTTTGTTAGGATTCTCAAGAGAAACAGAGCCAGTAGAAAATAATAGATGGACAGATAGTTAGATAGAAAGAAAGATAGATAGATAGATAGATAGATAGATAGATAGATAGATAGATAGAGATACAGAGTTATGTATCACTTAACAATGGGGAAACTGGTGGATGGGGAGAAGATGGCGGCGGGACAGCCTGGTCTGTGAGACGCTCCACAGGGGAGAACACGGAGGGCCTCTGGCTGTCTCTCCGGGGGCTGCGGATCCCATCGTTGGCAGCCCGCTGCTCACGCGGAACTCGGC
>CAUYQG010160734.1:0-14593 GCA_963574415.1 Tarsius wallacei | reverse complement strand
CATATCAATCCTTATGCAGATAGACAAGGGAAAATGCCTGAAAACATGGAGGAAGACCATTCCCACTGTATATGTACCACATTTTTTATCCAGTCCTTTTCTTATAGTATTATGGTAGTTGTTCAAGGTCCACTTATGAGTGAGAACATGTGATACTCAGATCTTTGTTTCTGTGAAAGATCACTCAGTATTATAAACTCTAATTCCATCCAGGTTGCTGCAAAGTTCATGATTTTGTTCTTCTTTATGGCTGTGTCAGAAGAGGACTGGATAAAAAATGTGGTACATATACAGTGGGAATGGTCTTCCTCCATGTTTTCAGGCATTTTCCCTTGTCTATCTGCATAAGGATTGATATGTAACCAGCATATAGACTTTGGGATTGGGCACACCATACAGAGGTTACCTGTGGAAAGTGCAGGAGGTTCTATGCACTAGCTGCACACTTAAATTGTTCATATGCCCATTTCCTCAAATAGAAGATGAGAAAAATAATCCATGCCCCTTGGATTTGCTGTGACATGAACTGAGATCATCCATGTATAGCACTTAGAAGGGGCCTGCCCCCATGAAAACTCTGGTGCATGTCATTTCTGTAGGAGATACAAGACCAGAGGGACACATGGCGGAGGCAGAGAAGCACCTCAGTCTCACCGTCAAACATGTTTCTCTGGCAAACTCCATCACTGTGAGGAACAGGGAGACGACCTGCATTCTGAAAAGTAATTTGTCCTCCTTCTTTTGGATCTGGCTGATCCAAGGAATAGACTTTCCCAGGAGAGGCTGAGGAGCTCAGAGACTAAGCAAAGTGCTTCTGCTATACATGGAGGTGAAAGCCAAATAACCAAGTCCAGGAGGGCCTCTGGGTTTGGCTTCTGCAGCTGAGTGGAGCGCGGGAAACTTCCAGGGACTCAGTGGGACTGGAGGGTCAACTTCCCTATGACAGCAGTTGCTTTGAAGCACCTATGAGTACTGTGAGTACTGTGAAATAGGTGATGATGGAAGGTGAGTTTTACCAACTGTCAGTGCCAGATGAAGTTCCCTAAGTCTCATTTTGATTGTGATAGAAAAGGTGTAAAAATCTGATATATCAAAATATTGATCTTAATAGCAATATTTTTCTATATTTCCCATAACTGTAATCATTATTCTATTCATGTGAGCTAATTATGAGGTTATCAAGGGATAAGAAAAGATTAGGCCGACAAGCACAAAAGTTCAGAGTCCTTGGTTAAGTATGAAACCTCGGAGGTCCTAACACCCATGCAGGGTTGTCCAGTCACCCATGTTTGGTTGGGGGCACTTTAGACCCAAGACCTCTTACTTCCTATATGTTTAGAATGTGCCGATGTTCCGTAGCCACTTGACCACCAGACCTCAGAGCCAAAAGGCTGGAAAGGGCTGGGTGAGGAGACGAGAGGGAATCACCTCCATCACCCTCATCACGTGAGAAATCCAGTGACACCTCCATGATGGAAAGGCTGTGTCTCACCACTCTGCATTTCCCAACCAGAAACTCATTAACCTGGGAAAGAAATCTAATGGGAGGCACAGAGGTGAGAGAGATGACAAATTGCTCACGAGTACCCAACATCATACTGACTGTGCCAAAAAGGTGCTTGGGAATCCAGGAGCCAGGCGCAGTCTGACAAGTAGCGATGCTCAAGCTCCAGTGCTCAGTCTGGCAGAGACAGAGGTGGAGACGGGAGCTTTCTCTGGAGAAGCTGTGCCAGCAGTGGGGCTGGGCCCATGGGGCAGGCTGGCTTCCCCTGGAACAAGGCAAGTCCTGGCACCACCTAAGTTTTGGGTAAGTCTCTAAAACCTCTTTCCGCTCTGTCTCCTCACTTTTTTAGCACAGGGTTTGACACATAATCATAAGAGCTAGTACTAAGGGAACCGTATTTTTATTATTATCATTACTGTTATTCTAGCAACTCCTGAACCTGTCTCCAGCAATCTTTCTCTGGCTCCTGCAGATGGAGTATAGATCATGGGTGGGAGGGGCCAGAACTATTCTATCTGGCTTTCTCTGAACGGCTTAAACAAACTCAATCAGGGGTCAGGTCCAGAGTGCTAGGATGACTTCAGACATTTCTCTCTCTCCTCAAACTTCCCTCAAGGACCCTCAGTGAGCTTTTCTCTCCCTTGCCATCGCCACCTGGTCCTCTTCTGACACCTACACTTGCCTTGTTTCTGGGACGCTATGACAATCTTACCTGTCAATGTCTCTGGTATAGAACTTAGTACAAGAAAATATGAGGGGGGTTCCCTAAATCTTACTGCAGGTTTAAACTGTAAGGGTTTTAGAAGTATAAATAGTACAAACTTATTAGAGAAGGAGTCATTGCTTAAAAGTTTAAGATACTAATGTCTTTCCTATTGACATTCAAGATAACCACTGTATTGTGCTAGTGGTTCTCGTCAGCTTTCAAATTGCAAAAACTGAGCGGCAGCCATGGAAAGAATTGCACTTGAAGATCCTCCAAAGAGCAAGGCCTGATGGAGAGGGGCTGGTGAGCGACTTGGCCTCCTCTCCAGCAGCTGGTCTGAGATGTCATCCAGACAGTCTCACATGCAGAAGAAAACCTAAAATGTGCTATTCAAAACTACAAAGCCAAATAAGTGTGGAAGATTTAAATAATTAAACTTCAAATGATGATCTGTAAGTCTATAGAATTTATACTTCTGATTTGGGATGTCTTGTAGATATTCTCAAATGGCTTATATCAGAAAAGAAAAATAATGAGCTATGTACCCAACCCAAGATGTTAGAAAAAGACTAACACAAAGAAGTTAAAAAAAAAAAAAACAAGAAATAAGGAGGATACAAACAGAAATGTGTAACTAGAAAGCAAAGAAACAATAGGGAGAATCACAAACCACTCTCTGAAAACACTAATAAAATAGATAAATTAGATACATTTGAGCAATAGAAATATGTGGGAGCATAACTGTTTTAAAATGATACTTTAAGAATCATTTTTTAAAAAATGCCTCTTACTCAAAACAATCTAAACTCTGAGAACCAATCCTTGGTGCTCACTGATTGTACTTTCATGCTAAGTAATTATTTAACCAGGCCAATGTAATATAAAACTGTTACTTCTAATTGTGAAATTCAACACATTTTTTCCTCATTAAATATTGGGTTTAAAGACAGTGTTTAGAGAAACTCTGGGCAGGTAAAGTAGTGGCAGTCTAGTATTGAATGCTTTCTCAATCCCTTTCTCCCCCACTCCCCACCAAAAACAAACAACAAAACAAAACAAAAAATCAGATGAGAACTAGACTAGCAAGAGCAAACCCCAGACTCTGCAGAGTGAGATGTGTGTGGAAGCAGCTCTCATGCAGAAGGAAGAAGGTAGAGGCAATGGGTGGTCTGGCAGATCAGGGTCCGGTCACTGATGGGGTTGTTACCCCTCAACACTGGGAGGAGATTTTGCCCATTCCCATTAGTGGGTGAGGGCAGGATTAGGGCATGGTCTGGAGGTGCTGGGCCTATAAACTCTTAAAAATGATTAACTAAAATTCCCTCCCAGGACAAGTTTCCACGAGGAAGAGCTGCTGGGCTTGTAGAACCCACATGGAGCAGAACAGCTGCTACCAGGGGAGAGAGTGCAGGGGACAGAGCCAGAGGGCATCAGGTCTCAGGAGGAACCACGTCAAAGCCACCAACAGAGCGGTGACCTGCAGGAACTGTGAAGCTAGGAGTCAGGAATGTCCCACACACAGGAGCAACAGAATAGTACTGTATATAAATCCAATACCAAAAACTATCAGTAACAAAGAATAAGGAGCAGGAACCAGGCCTCAGAAGCTATACAAGTTGGCCAGAAAGATACGATCAAAAAATGGATTAAATCATGATCCAAGATTTCAAAATGAGTTAAAATCTAGAAAATAATAGTAGACATCGAAGAACAATAAAATCGGAATTAGAAAACTCAGGAATGAGGAGTTGGAATTTAGGAAGAAATTAGTGAAAAAAAGGAAATAGGCAACCCCCTCGGGTCCCCTCCTCCCACTGTGGAAGCTTTGCTATCCTCTCAATAAATCCTGCTTTCTCAAAAAAAAAAAAAAAAGAAAAAGGAAATAATTGTTTCAGAAGGGATGATTCAGTTAGAGGGATCATAAGTGAACAAACACCATGGATATGGCAAAGGAAAAGTCACCTTCCTGACAGGGGCTTACTTGGGTCAGAGAGGAGGGCAGTCCCTATCCAGCCGAGCAGGGAGACTGTGTTGGCATACTGGGGGATCAGCCATCTTTGGTACTTGGTGCCCAGTTTGAATGACAAAGAGGTAATGCAATGAAGTGAAACTGAGGTGGGCTTGTAACCAGAACCTCAAGCCCCTCGGGTTGAGGGTCTGGCCCCTCCACCAGGTAGGCTCCCTCGTCCGTAGAGCTGCTGGCCATGGATGAAGAGATTTCTGGGTGGTGGGAGGGTAGATGACGACTGTGGCATCTGCCTTGAAACCAGCTGTGGCAGGGACAGTCGCTCTTTTCATTTTACTGAAGTAAACTTGCCTTGAGAGGGAAGTAAGTCACCTCACAAGCTTATTATAGGAACAGAGGTCGTTCTATAAAAAAGACACCTGCGCCAGCATGTTCACTGCAGCACAATTCACAACTGCAAAGGTGTGAAATCAACCCAAATGCCCATCAATCAATCCGTGGATAATAGCACACAGCCATAGAAGAGCTATATGGGTGGAGCTGGAGATCGTCATTCTTTTTTTTTTTTTAATTTTAATTTTTATTATAAAGATGTGGGGTGCATTTCAGGTTTAGGTATACAAACATTGATCATGCAGTTACCCTTGTTGATGAGGTGTGCCTCTCCCTCCCCTGGCAGTTTCCTTCAACTGCCAATCCCACCACCCCTCCCCCGAAAGTTTCCCACTACTGTCAATTGCTTTCTTACAGCATTATAATTGTTCAAGGTCCGCTGATGAGTGAGAATATTTGGAACTCTGTTCTTTGTTTCTGTGATAAATCACCGAGTATGAGCGACTCCAAATCCATTCAAGTTGTTGCGAAGTCCATATATTTGTCCTTCTTTATGGCTGCATAATATTCCATCATGTATATGTACCACATTTTTTTTATCCAGTCCAGCTTCAATGGGCAACACGGTTGGTTCACCCAACTCATCTTTGACAAAGTCTCCAACAATCACCACTAGGGAGAGGAGAACCTATTCAGTAAATGGTGCTGGGAAAACTGAATGACCACATGCAGAAGATTGAAACAGGACCCTACCTATCACCATACACAAAAATTAACTATAAATGGATCAAAGACCTGAATGTAAAACCTCAAACTATAAGAATCTTAGAAAGCACAGGAGACACCCTTATGAAAATTGGAACTGGGAACCAATTCCTTTTTTTTTTTTTTCAGAACCCTGAAGGCCAATACTTTAAGAAATAAGATAGACAAGTGGGACCTCATCAAATTAACGAGCTTCTGAAAAGTGAAAGAAACCACCAAGACAGCAGGGAGACAGCCCACAGAATGGAAAAATATATTTGCCAACTGTATATCTGACAAAGGCCTAACATCTAGGATCTACAAGGAGATCATCATTCTAAGAAAACTGACTCAGACACAGAAAACCAAACCCCACGTGTTCTCACTCATATGTGGGAGCTAAATGGTCACGAAGATGGAAATAATAGACACCGGGGACACCAATAACGGGGGAGGAGGGATGGGAGTTAGGGTTCAGAAACCATCTATGGGGCACAATGTTCATTATCTAGGGAATGGGCCATCTGAGATCCAATCCCCACCACGACACATGTTTATGTAACGAATACACATGTATACCTCCTGAATCTAAAATAATAAATAAGCAAACAAATAATTAGTAAACTAAAAAAAAAAAGAGAGAAGCCAATGCAGTGAGTGGCCCAAGGGTAGACAGCGAAAGCTACTGTGATCTCCTAGGATCCCCTCTGCACACCCGCACACCCATGCTGATGGGTCACAGCTGTGTCCCTCAAAAGCAATCACCTCCAGCCTGGCAGAGAGTTGCTTCATCAAAAGTTAAGTTCCAGCCCAGGGGGTGGCTAGGACAATGACTTGCTGATGTGGAATCTAAAAGTAACCCAGGACAGAGAAGGGCCACCCCAGCTTCTGAGCTCCCACCAGTTGGGTGAAGCTCAGTTGTGACTGTAACTGGGGCAGCTCTTCCTCCTTGCCTGGTCAAGGCCTCTTCACTGACCTGTGGAATTCTGGGGCCACTGCCCCCAAGCAGCTTCCTGTGACTCTCCATCACTTCTAGAGAACACAGTCTAAGCAGGCCACGTCAGGTACGGACATCCATTTGGCTGGGTGGTGGGGCATGCTTTGAGGCTTAGAATGTTGTTGGTTAAAGCTTGACAATCCCTCCTACTTCCAGTTAAACGAGGCATGGGGTGGCAGTAGACCCACTTGTTGGCGTTTCCTCACCCTCAGGGGCCAGGCCAGGACCAGAAGCCAGGCTTCTGTCCTCTTTGTGTGACTTTCAGTTCGGTCACACCTTCCTTGAAGGAGTGCCTTTTCTGGTCAGCAAGCTTTCCAGCAATGTGTTCTTCTCTTGCACACTAGAGGCTTCTTTGTTTTTTTTTTTTTGGAAACCTGGAAACTTTTTTGTTGTTCTGGTATCCTTTGACTTTTATGCTTTCTTCTTGTGAGCATTTGCCTATGCCTACTCTTTCCTAAATGAGCTACAATTTGCTTTCTGAAAATTCCTGGGTTTTTTTTTGGAGTCTCACTTTGTCACCTAGGCTGGAGGGCAGTGGCATGATCATGGCGCACTACTTACTGCAGCCTTGACCTTCTGGGCTCAGGAGATCTGCCCTCCTCAGCCTTCCGAGTAACTGGGACTAGAGGTGTCTGCCACCACTCCCCACTGATTTTTGGACTTTTTTGTAGAGACGGGATCTCCCTATGTTGCCTAGGCTGGTCTCGAACTCAAGCAGTCCTCCCACCTTAGCCTCCCAAAGTGCTAGGATTACATGTGTTAGCCACTGCCCCCGACCTCTTTTGCTTTTTATGTACCATTTCTTCCCTGATTTTTTTTTGTGTGTGTGTGTACTATTTTCCTTGATTTAGGCTTTTGAAAAATTGAGATTTAAAAAAGCAGCTCTCATCAATTTTTTTTAGTGTTAGTTTGCCAGTTCATGTGGAAAATGACTGTTGAGTCAATTATGGTTACACATGATACTTTGCACATACTGACAGGAAGTGTTCCAGGTGGCTGAATAGACTAATGTCATATGACAACAGAGCAAGCCCACCTTTGCTAGAAGCTTACCTTTAACAGTAAGCATTTTTATGGCACTAGCTAACAGTCTACCTTTTTGTTCACTATGCTGTCAACATTTAAGAATTGTTTGGTAAATGAGTGGTTTTTGGTCAGTTTTATTACTTGAAATCTGTGAGTCCCTCAAGTGTAAAGTTAAGAAGGTTTTGGAAGCCTCTGGATGCCTTCATTTTTTCATTGGGAGAAATAGGAGTGGTGGCTTCTTAGAACAGAGATGTCGGCCTATGGAGATGGTTTGCCCTCTTTCCTCCTCTCCTTACCTGAAAAGACCTATCGTTGCCAATAGCTGACGTCTGTTATTTTCCTGACTTAATTTTGAGAAATAATCTTCCAGTACCAATCAAGGTAGAGAGCAGAATATTTTAAAATTAAATGTATAATTAATAACTATATTTTAATATTCCAAAGTGACATTGGTTAATGTGACATTGAAGTCAAATACAGACTAATTAATTCAGCAAAGAAAAGAAAGCATTTAAGCTAACAGACAAGTAGATTTTACTTCTATTTATTTATTTGTTTATTTTTGAGTAATCGTCTTACTCTGTCACCTGGGCTGGAGTGCAGTAGCATGCTCATGGCCACTGCAGCCTCCACCTGCTGGGCTCAGGTGATTCTTCCACCTCAGCCTTCCAAGTAGCTGGAACCACAGGCACGCCACCACACCCGGCTCATTTTTTAATTTATTGTAGAGACATGGTCTCGCTAAGTTGCCCATGCTGGTCTCGAACCTCTGAACTCAGGCAATCCTCGTACCTCCACCTCCCAAAGTGCAGGAATTACAGTTGTGAGCCACAGCACCTGGCCAGAATTTACTTCTACCCTTGGAATCTTAATACTTTATCATTTAACAGGTCTATACCGGGTATAACTAGAGACAGGGTCTCAGTATGTTGCCTAGACTGGTCTCAAACTCCTGGCCTCAAGCAGTCCTCCCACCTTGGCCTCCTGAAGTGCTGAGATTACAGGTGTGAGCCACTGTTGTCTAGCCTCTACTGGGTGTCTTCATATGCCCAAACTTACGGTCTTTCTACACATGTAAAAAGATGAAACTATATATTAAAAATACCGTCCATTTTTGGTGAAATGTAGACAAAGCTCTCAAAAGTACAGACATCTTCATTCTCTGTTGTGACAGGCCAAAAGTTGGAAGAGTGCTGTGAAATTAGAAAAGCCAGATACTAGTACATCTGATGTGAGAAGCTGGATTTTTGAAATCAGAGTTGTCTAGACTTCAGAGGAGTCTATACTAAGTCTGATGCCTATAGGCACATAATATAGTGAATTACATAAGAGATAAAACTAAGTAGAGTTACATATTTTATAGCTATAAATGAGACTTTGGTTAAATAGACTTTAATGATTACCAGTTCTGTACCACAGATTTCCTAGTACACTAGGGAAGTTTTCAGTTGTGTATGGGTGTTTAATGCGGGAGAGGGGGTATTTTTTTTCCATTACGAAGTAAAACATTCCTTATGAAAAACTTGATAGTTACATCTTTAAGTTGGACTTTTTTCCCCTTTTGTCTTGGCTCCTTTATAAATTGGGAATATAATTGAAGTTGGTTTTAAGTTATGAACTATTTTAATTTAGTAAATATGGATGCTTTAGGGATTTTTATGATTTGTAAAATCACTGTCTTCAAGGAGGTTATAGTTTAGTATGGGAGTTAAAAGGGCTTTGGGCCGGGCTTAGTGGCTCAGCCTGTAATTCCAGCCCTTTGGGAGGCCGAGGCGAGTGGATTGCCTTAGCCCGTGGGTTCGAGACCAGCCTGGGCAACTTGGCAAGACCTCGTTTCTACAACAAATCAAAAATTAGCCGGGCATAGTAGCGTGTGCCTGTAGTTCCAGCTACTTGAAAGGCTGAGGTGGAAGGATCGCCAGAGCTCAGCAGGTTGAGACTGCACTCCAGTCTGGGCCACAGAGTGAGACTCCAACTCAAAAAAGAAAAAAAGAAAAGGGCTTTGTAAATAGTAGAACATGTGGATTTTGTGATATATTTCTTGTACGCTTGTTTTTATGTGTGATTAATCAAGTTTAAAATGAGAGTCAGAGGAAGGAAAGCTATACAGTTGAGTAGGGGGCAGTGGGGTGATGAAATTGGTTTGTACAATTTTGGTGGTAAATCTGAGGGGAAGTCTCTTTTAAAAATAGAAGTAAAGATAAGGCAAAATGCAAGTTTCTATGGTTAGAGGAATTAGACACTTTCAAGGAGTAATACAAGTAAGAGGTGAAACTGAAGAGCTGGACTGGGAACCGTTTTCTAGACCTTGAATCATAGTTGAAGTGTATTTGGGATGACTTTAGGAAACCATTGAAATTTTACCAGCAGAGAAGTGGCATAATTTGGGAAAATTAAATCTAGTTACTTCTCCAAGAGGGTGTCTGTGTGTGTGTGTGTCCCCTTCCGACCACAGTAGGAGGCAGTTGGAATAGTCTAGAGAAGAGACTGCTAAGGACCTGAGTATTCTGTTTATAGTTCATGATTTAAGTTCAGACAAAAGTATCCAGCATGTAGGAATTTCCATAAGCAAAAGTCCTTCATTTGTTATCTAGTGTTGATTGAGAATGATCACACAATTGATACTTATCTGTTCACTCTTAGTGTTAGGACACTTATATGAAATGTCATACATATAAAATGAAGTTTCTTTACTTATCCTAATTTCCTACAATAAATTCATGAGGTTCTTTTCTTTTTTGAGTTGGGAGTCTCGCAGCCTCGACCTGCTGGGCTCTGGCGATCCTTCCGCCTCAGCCTTCCAAGTAACTGGAACTACAGGCGTGCGCTACTACGCCCGGCTAATTTTTGATTTATTGTAGAGAAGAGGTCTTGTCAAGTTGCCCAGGCGGGTCTCGAACCCGCGGGCTCAGGCAATCCACTCACCTCAGCCTCCCAAAGGCGCGGGAGTACAGGCTGAGCCACCGAGCCCGGCTCTATGAGGTTCTTTTCATTGGACTACCCTTTGTGGATTCACACAAGCCGTTTATTTTATATCTTCTAATATTTTTATCATTTTTGGTTACGTGTCTGATTATCTTAAAGTTTTTCAGAGTCCATTTTATTTTGGTGACTATAAAATAAAACATACTATGTCTTGTATAGAGGTCTAATAGAAAAGAGTGCAGAAATTTTGTAGTTTAATTTCCATAAGAAATGTTCCAACTTAATATATTTTGGTTTGTTTTCTTTTAAAATGTAGAGTGCAGCCAATTAAGTTCTTAGAGTTTGCTCATGCAGAAATGTTTGGTTTTATAATGTTAATTCTTCAGTGCATCTTGTATTAACTGATTGAGTGTACTTTTCCTTTCTAAGTTGAATTCTTTTTTGAGCTTAACTGTGATACTTTTTTGATATAAAATTTAGTAGTATGTATATATCATAAGTTCAGTGAATTTTGACAAATGTATACACCTGTGTAATCATAACCCTAATCAAGATCTAGAGATACACAGTAACTTTTCAGTTGTATCAGGTCCCCACACTTCCTCCCCTGGATTTTCTTCACTGGTGCTTATCACTATCTGAAGTTTTTATATGTGTCTTCTCCAACAAAACATAGCCTTCTATGTGTGTGGATTTTGTATGATTGTTTTACATCTGTTATCCCCTTCTTTCCTACTAGTGCATCAATAAATAGTATACACTCTATATTTGAGTGTCCTTCCTCAAGTAAATGCATGAAAATGGGATTCTGCAAGCTTGTTTCTATGTTTTTGCTCTTGGATATACTTTCTGAGGGGACATTGTAAATCTAGCAGACCACTTGGATGTTCCCTCTCAGGAGACATAAAGAGATTGCTGGTAATTATACAGGGCAAACTTAGGCCAGCACAAATTTTTCAAAAATGTATGCTTTCTTGAAAATTTCCAATCAAATTGCACAAAAAAGCAAATAAAAAGATGGAATATGTACTGAGATATAGGTTAAAAAAAAAAAAATCAGCTGGCATTACATAGAAAGAGAATGTGTGAAGTTCTTTCACAGTGGTGTACAGACTGGACAATAAATTGCATATTATTAATGTGGGAGGAAGAAAATGAGACTGCATAATCTGCTTGACTATAAAAATACCAGGTGGAAGACGTCAAACAAATTACTATTGTACAACATGTGTTAATGAATCTGCAATGCATGTTGGTGACTGTTACACACATTAGAAAAATGTAAGATATAAATTTTTGATTTTTTTGTCATAATTAAGTTTCTCAATGTCCGAAATTCCATTATAAGTCAGCTATTAGTACAGTAAAGTAATTGGTTCCAACGCTCTGCTATTTAATATGAAGTGACTAGTTTTTTACTATTTCATAAAAAAACTGCAGTCTAGGTGCTGGTAGGTGATTTGTAAGATGTCTCCGAGTGCAAAGGGTTAAATTTAGAGTTAATTCCAGAGTTTACAATACTGTATATGTAAGGTGCATTTTGAGGGGAACTGTTCCATTAGACTGAGGCAGAGCTTAAAAAACAAGCTAATTGACCAGGCAAACAGGACAGTTTTTTGATGGACGGTCGGGGCCATCTCTTTTTTTTTTTTTTTTTTTTTGAGTTGGAGTCTCACTCTGTTGTCCAGGCTGGAGTACAGTGGCACTCTCACAGCCACCTCAGTGTCGACCTGCTGGACTCTGGCAATCCTTTCGCCTCAGCCTTCCAAGTAACTGGAACTACAGGTGTGCACTACCACGCCTGGTTAAGTTTTGATTTATTGTAAAGACGAGGTCTTGCCAAGTTGCCTGGGCTGATCTCGAACCTGCGGGTTCAGGCAATCCACTTGCCTTGGCCTCCCAAAGTGCTGGGATTACAGGCTGAGCCACCGAGCCTGTCCGCCAGCTCTTTGTATAGAAGAAAGAATATGGTAACTTAAGAGTCATAGGTTTTATCCATCTTGAAAAATACCTTGCTCACAAATCTAAAGTTTTTTTTGCACTTCCGCTTCTTATCTTGGATCTGTTTTATCTATCAGCATACTTATTTAAGCACTGTAGTCACTAAACAATTAAGCACTTGGTTGAGCCTTTGGCGTACCATTAGAATGCCTGGGGAAACAAACTTCTTACCAGTTATATGCCTGCTGATTGGGGAGTGAAACTCATGTTTTCCAGAATCAACAGATTTCTTAACATAGTGAATTACTTCTTTTATATTAATTTTCACACCCTTTCAGAAAAGGAATTGAATTCCTGTTAGAAATTGCTCTTTTGAAGGTTAATGCTGCTGTTCATATTATTAGTCATAGAATGTCTAGAACCTTGTATTTATTTATATGTATTTAAAAACCTTTTATAGACCTTTTGTTTGTATTATTTAAAAGCCTTTTCAGAGGGGTTTCTGGTATCAGAATTTTAGATTTTTTTTTTGTTATGGAACTTCCTAAGTTAATGCTCTTTCTCTGTTTATAAAGGGAGACATTACTTTTTTCTTTGACCCCTTTTATCATAAAGAATCTCAGTAGTGCCCTTATATGTCTACAAGAAAATTACTAGTGACTGTGCAGTGGCTTCATTGCATACACACATGTATATGTCTTTGGAAACCTATGGGATTTTGAAAAGCTGCTAAACTTATTTACTAGATGTTTATTTTGGGGGGCCATCTAACATATTAATACCCTAGAATAAAGTTCCACTAATGTCTGTGTCTTGGATTATATAATGACATATATTAGTTTTTCCTTCATATTGTTAGCATTGGTAACTTTTTAAATTTTTAAACTGAAGCTCTTTAAAGTATTTCCTCTTATTTATATTTGTTAATTGGTACTGGGTGCCTTGGCTCATGCCTATAATCCCAGCACTCTGGGAGGCCGAGGCAGGAGGATTGCTAGAGCAGTTCCAGACCAGACTGGACAACATACTGAGATCTTGTCTCTACAAAAACAAAAAATTAGCTTGGTGTGGTGGCATGTGCCTATAGTCCCAGCTACTTGGGAGGCTGAGGTGGAAGGATTGCCTGAGCCCAGTAGGTCGAGGCTTATATGAGCCACGATCATGCCGTTGCACTCCAGCCTGGGTGACAGAGTAAGACCCTGACCACCACTCCTTCCCACTCCAAATTTTGTTAATTGAAAGCTTATCTTTACTCTCCCCTTTAGATTTTAATCTTCTGATCTTTAAAAGATATGTATGTGATGTGTGTGTGTGATTTAAATTTTAATTTTCATCTTGGAATATTTAATTATTTGAAGCAACCCTTGATTTTGTTCTTCAGTCTCTTGATGATCTCCCTAGTTTATATTCCTGATAATCTGAGCCCTGGAATTTCTTGTCTGCAATGTTAATACTTTATTTTCAGACTCTGATTTGATTTTAACGCTAGAAATTCAGATTCATTGCCCTAATGATAGATTCTGTGTTTGCTCCTTGAGATTTGCCAGAACCTAGAAGGAAAAACCTGGTAAAGTGAGGCAATATGCTGAACATTTTGGCTGTCCTCTTTGTAGAATGGGGCTTTTTTCTGATTAGATGAGAAGATCTGGAGATGATCATCAGTATCATGCAGAATTAATATATATTTAATTGAAAAGAAGACACATCCTGAGTTTCTTGCCTGTCCTTATGCATTAGTTTAGATTTAAAGGAATTGACTTCAAGTCACAGTTTGTATTGTTTTTGAAGGACCCCAGTTAGGATTCTATTAAAAATTATTGATTCTGTGATTACTTGAAGTATTAATAGCATTTTAGTATATGATATTTTGTTCTTTTTTGAAAATGCTAAAATTATAAATGAACTTATGCTTAATAGTAAAGGTTGTATATGTTGGGTAATCAATATATTGACAATAAAAGTTGTGTAAAAGAAGCCTTTTATTTAAATAAAGTGGCCAATCTTGTATAGTTACTATCATGCTAGTTATTTCTTCTTTTTTTTATTTTTATTTTTTTTTGAGTTGGAGTCTCACTCTGTCGCCCAGACTGGAGTGCAGTGGCCGCTCCCGGCCACCGCAGCCTCGACCTGCTGGGCTCCGGCGATCCTTCTGCCTCAGCCTTCCAAGTAGCTGGAACTACAGGCGCGCGCTAGCACGCCCGGCTAATTTTTTTTTAATTTATTGTAGAGATGAGGTCTCGCTTGCCCAGGCGGGTCTCGAACCCGTGGGCTCAGGCAATCCACTCACCTCAGCCTCCCAAAGCGCGGAATTACAGGCTGAGCCACTGAGTCCGGCTGCTGTATCTTAAGATAATGGTAGTATCCACCTATTCTGAAGTAATTCTGGAGTAAGACCTGGAGAATACAATGCAAGCAAGTGATAAACATAGAAAGTACTCAAAGAATGTTCAC